>MU132217.1:133657-190195 GCA_015039395.1 Ceratobasidium sp. AG-I
GTACTCATTCAGGTCTCAGACTGCATTTAATGCTGCTTTCCCCCCCTTGTAGAACCAAGTGCCCCTGTTGAGTCCCTTCCTGAAGGCATATTGTGCTGAATTTTTGCATATGGCCTCGTATAACATACATAAAGAGATTGCACACAGGGGAGCAGCATATACACGGTCAAAGTCCTTAGTCTATGTGGCGCTTTTTCAGGGGTGTATTTCCCCCTACAGTAATTCCCCCTTTTCTCTAGTGTAGAGATTTATATTGAGAGCATGGTTTACATATTTGGAGTCAGCTGAATTTACTCTATTTAACTGTATGATTCATATTACAATGTGGTGAGGTTTGTGGTCACTCACAATTTAACAAAAGTGCGATAAAAAGGGCTTCGGAGAAAACAGCTTCGCGGAAGGGACCGAATCATCAGAAAAATGTGAGATAGATTGCATAAAATAGCCAGCTATCTGTTGTATATGCTTACGAAATCTCGCGGGCATTGGCGGGTTTTTGGGCGCTTAACGGCAGGCTTTTGTGGGATGCCCACCGGGCTTTAGGTCAAATGTGTCATGCCCACGCTCGGGCCTGCGCTCGGAGGCCGGGTTTTCCCGGGTTTTTCCGGGCCGGTTGCCCGGAAAACCCGCACCCGGGTTACCCAGGCAACATCCTTAACCCACACCATCGTCACCGTCCCCGCCTACTTCAACAACGCTCAGCGTCAGGCAACCGAGGATGCCGGTACTATCACTGGCCTTACTGTCCTCCATATTGTCAACGAGCCCATGGCCGCCACTATTGTGTACGGTCTCAACAAGAAAGGTGGCGAGACTCAAACCATTGTCTACAATCTCGGTGGAGGAACTTTCGATGTCTCTCTTCTGTCCATCGACAACGGTGTCTTCGAGGTTTTGGCTACTGCTGGTGACACCCATCTTGGTGCTGAGGATTTCGATAACCGCATCATTGAGCACTTTGCCCGCGAGTACAAGAAGAAGGCCGGTACCTGAGTCACTTCGCCAAACGTAGTAGTACCCGGAGTTAGCTTGAGTTGACCCGGAGAACCTGATATATGACCCGGAGTACCTTGATATATGACCCGGAGTACCCTGATATACGACCCGGAGAGCCTGGATATTTGGCCCGGAGTGACCCAGAAGTTGACCCGGAGTTAACCAGAGCTTGGCCCGGAGTCAACCAGAAGTTGACCTGGAGTGACCCAGAAGTTGACCCGGAGTCAACCAGAAGTTGACCCGGAGTGACCCAGAAGTTGACCTGGAGTGACCCAGAAGCTGACCCGGAGTGACCCAGAAATTGACCTGGAGTAACCCAGAGGAAAGGAGAGCCTTGAAGTTAGCAGATTGGGGGGTATTTTAGGGCTATGTATGCATTCCAGCTCCAGCCATAAATTCTTTAATAAGACTGAAACTCCAACACATTCATTGAGAGTTCTGTTAAAGTATATACCATTCCAGAGTTGTAATGACAAAAGATTCAACACTTTGATCCAGGCAGATAGACTTCACAACACAAGAGCTACGAGCAACAGTTTTAATAATGAACTTTCTCTTAAAGGATTTCCTCACCTTTCACTTGTTCAACTTGGAGTTCCCCAGATCACCATACTCCTGGCTGTCCTTTATCACCCTGATAGCATCTGCCATGCTACCCCTCATGTCTTGTTGGACCAGGTGCATCGGCAACTCTGGTATGAGGATATTGTAGACTGCAAAGTGCTGGTCATCAACTGGTGCCCAGTTCTTCCAATGGATTTTCAGCCCTCTTGAATCAAGCAACTTCATAACAAACTCAAACATGAGAGTGTTGCCTTCTTGCCCATAGCTGTAATGCCAAAACAGTATTAGCCACATTCTGTTGTAATAAGACCATTCTTACTATGCATAGCCCCATTCCTCGGCAGCTTCCCACATTCCCCTGGATCCTACAGCACACAAGCGACCAGTCTTCTCCCAAAATTGTTTTGCAAGTTGGTATACTTGCAAGCCAGATGGTGTTTGTGCCACCTGAGTAAGAAGGGGCACTAGCTTCTTCAGGCGAATGCCAAGTGTTTGCCGACTGATAGAAGCTGGCCAAGTCTCATTCTCAAGTGCTTTGGAGCGTGTTGAAGTCTGGTGCCAATCACATAAACCATGCACCTGCACCAGCTTTCCTTGCTTAGCCAGACGAGCATCAGGATTCTGATTGCAGGGTGCAGGGATGCTGTCCTTGAGATTAGACTGCAAATGCTTCCTGAAGGCTACCCTCATTTCTTGGGGGATCACCCAGTCACAAAATGGGCACAATGAACCCAGACATATGTTTAGTAGTTAACTCTAGCTCTGTGAAGCTACTTGGAGACATACCAGGTTGGTACCCAATGTCTTCATGGTCACTGCTCTCACTTGGCTTCCAACTCATCAATTGATCCATCTTTGCTTGGTCATCTGCTAGAGCCTTCTTGATGGGTGCCTTGGGTTGTGCTATTTTTGTCACTGGAAATGGTGCTAGTCTTGGACGTTTGGGATCTTGCCGAGACAGAGCATTTGCGTAGGAGCCCAGTGAAGGT
Organism: Ceratobasidium sp. AG-I; assembly: GCA_015039395.1. Taxonomy (NCBI): domain Eukaryota; kingdom Fungi; phylum Basidiomycota; class Agaricomycetes; order Cantharellales; family Ceratobasidiaceae; genus Ceratobasidium; species Ceratobasidium sp. AG-I. The sequence continues at coordinate 136,207 of MU132217.1, forward strand.
TGAGCAGAGCTGGAAGGTGGGGATGGTGACAGCAAGTGTTTGCACAGAGGCTTTGGCGTAACGTTAACATAGTGCTGCTGTGCTGGGTTGTTGTGTGGAGATGGTGCTTGGATGACCAGATGATGTAATGCAACCTGCCCATGCTGAATCTGAAATGCCAGACAAGCACGGAACACTGCAATTTGCTCCTGAGTCCAGCTGAGGTCCCAATCTAGGGCGGACTCCATTAGATACCCTAGCATAAAGATTCCACAATCCATGGTGTTGGACTGTTGAGGAGTGTTCTGTATGTTCATGAGTTAACATCACAATGAGCACCAAATATTAGCTCACTGAAACAATTGTAAAAGACCATTCTTTCTCATTATATTGCCCCTTGTCCGCTTTCCTACCATTTGAAGTGTTGCTTAAACATGTCTTGACCAGCTGTAAGACCAAAATTGTTTAGTGGCAACTTGTTATTACATGTCTGTTGTAGAGATTTACCTCAACTGCTTCCACAGCATGACTCTGGGAAGTTAAGCTGGACTTATAAACAACACTTTTTCTCTGTGGATATATTGTGATTGCTGCCCAATGGGATCCATGTTGGCCTTGTAATGTTGAAGTACTTGGCATCTGGCTGGCTGAAATAATAGGCTCATTGAATGGGACAAAAATGACTGCAATGTCTGAAAAATGCTGATGCTTGTCTGCAAGACCAATGTTGGTAGGAGGTCATTTAGCTGGAAAGGTTGTACTGACCTTTTGCTTTTGTCCAAGGGGATTGAGCTTAGAAACTCGACTAGGAGAATCTTTGAGCAGTGGCATAAAGGAGGTGAGGTGACACCATATTCCCTTCTGCTGGTTGTTGGTAGAGCTTGACATGAAGTCCACCACAGCAGAATTGACCCATTGACTTGGCCTTAGGGAACTCAAGTGTGTGTTCAAGAGGTATTGTGTTCCTGATGGAGCTCAATATGACAAGGACAGCCCTGCCTTTTGCTGAAAGCCTTTCTCCAGCTATAATCTGCATTAGAAATGCTCCGACTGTCTATTAAATACATACCACTAGGTGTTCTTCATGTGTAAGTGGTCTAGGTATCAACTGAGCAGTTTGAGACCCAGGGTGATTATTTGAGTGATTAGGTTCTGGGCCCACAGCTTGAGTCCTAGTACTATTGAATTGGTGGGGTCCCCACTAAGAACACTGGTGAGCATTAGATCAAATTATGAGTGTAATGCTCACAAGTTCCATATGAGCATACTGCAAAAACCTGGCTCGTAAATTAGGAATAAACTCAGTCAGATTGGCAATAAAAACATTCTGTGTCAATCCTCCTGTGTGTTGGTCTAGATATCCTAGGAGCAGATTCCAAAGAGTATTAACCACATCTTTATGGGCAAGACTTTGTTGGATTGGTGCCCCTAGTACCGTAAGCAGTGCATAGAACAAGGACCAAAAGCCACAGGAAAGATTGAGAACAATTCCATTTTCTTGTGAGTAAGGCTGGTGGCCAGTATAGATGGTGCTTAAATGCCATGTGGAGCAGTTTGCCTATGCTATAGTCAGATATAGCCATTCAAATTCAAATATATGAGCATACCAGTGGTTCCTGATGATTTGTTGATAAAATGTTGGCCAGCTTGGAATAGATTTCCAGTTGATCACTGGTAACTCTTTGAGCACCAAGGTTTGGAAGTGAGTCTATGAGATACACAGCCTTGGTTGAAATGTTGAAATGAATGAGACTCCAGTGGGCATGCTGATGGAAGATAAACACAACATGTTTAAGGGTACTGGCATCTGGTGCTGAATTGATAAGTTTGACAAGTGCACTGTCTGGTGGGTTGTTTTTCTGAAACAACAGTTATCAGCAGGAGCAACCATACTTGAGCAAAATACAACATACCACAATATCTTGGCAACACACAATCCTACTCCAATCTACCTGATCCAATAGACGTTTCATGTTTTTCCCCTGATCTGCAAGAACTACTGCCCCTAAGCCAAGTTGTCTGCTGAGTTGCACCAGCATGTCACTAATGAGATTAGCCTCCTCAATACGCATAGTGTACCACTTGTCATCCCAGGTGTCAAAGTTGCTCTCAAGACGCTCCAGGTCCTCAACAGCTTGTGCATCTTCGTCATCCTCTGGAGCAGTGGAGAGGTCAAGGAATGGAATACTAGCTATGGTGGGGTACAGCAGGATGAGGGACAGGACCCCGGAACCGGGACCCTACTACAGGTGCCCCCCCAAATAGAAAGCCAGGCGTCCTTGTCTGGCCCACAAAACACAAAGTCCAAAAGCAAACACAAAAAGACAGACCAAGAAACAAAAGCAGAAAAAGGAAAGTGGCCATGAAAACAAACTAAAGAGAAAGAAAACACACTCAAACTCCTCCTCCACAAGTGCACCCCCTTTTCAAAGGATGCTCTTTACCACCCCTAGCCTCAACAAATAACTCCCTCCAACCAATCAGTAGATCCAGCAGGACAATCCAAGGAACAAGAGTGGACTCTAAAACATATGGCCCAGATGGAAACATAAAGCCCATGAAAAGGTCCAAGTCATTTGGAAACTGAGCCTGATAAGCACAAATGTCCTGGACTGCCTCAAGAACAGAGTGCTCCTTCCAAGGGTTGACTGCATGTCTCCCTCTCAGGACTAGAAAAACCCAAAAGTCATCCACCCACTCTCCATTGACACACAGATCAGCATGGTCTGGAGAGGGGTGGACAGGAGCAGGCAGGCAAACCTGAGAGATAGGAGGTGGGACAGGAAGGGGTGGGTCAGACGGGAATGGAAGCTCCAGATCCTCCACTGCCAGAGATCCCAACAGCTCTAGCTCGTCATACATAAGCCCAGTCTCTTCAACCACATTGGAGTCAGGAGGTGAAGGTGGACGGCTGAGACCAACCAAGTCCTCCATGGGTGTAGCACCAAGTGCCTCCAACTCAGCCAGGTACAGCCCAGTCTTAGAATTGACTTCAGAGTTACTCTCAGAATGCCCAGGAGAAGCTGAGAAATACTCTGACCCATCCTCATCAGAGGAAGATAGAGGCTGAAGGCGATAACAAGAAGCAAAAGCCCGCCCAATTGAGTAGAAAGCGCGACAGCGCTGGCGACGACGTTGAATAGAGGCCCAAGGATCAATCCCAGATGCTCCCAGTAAGACAGAGAAATTCCGAGGGCGATTACAAAGCTCTGCAAGCTCAGCAGCTGACGTCAGCAAAATCCACACCCTACTATGTAGCGATACGTAGTGATACGTTGCACGCGTAGCATTTGGTAGTGTCCGTTGCACCGTAGTGTGATACCCTGTTCCGGATTGCTACAAAAGTACTACGGAATATGCCAGTACTATGGTTTACTCCGTAGTCACAGGTGGTGGTATAGCCTCGACCCTGGTTACTTAGTCTGTTGTCCAATAGTAGGTACTGCGTAGTTCGCCATTGTCTACTGTATCCTCTGTCCTGCCATATTGTTGTACAATCTTTACAGAGTCTTATTGTATACCTGATTGTAGATTATGAACCTGTAATACTATGCTGTGCTCAGTACAGTCGGCGTAGTACTGCGTAGTCTGTAGTACAACTGTTGTTGTACTTGGCGCACTCCAGTATGCAGGCCGTAGTACAGGTTGTCCTTAGTCGTGTTTGGTGTTGTATGCAGTAGACCATTAATCTCTATTGTTGTACTCTAAAGCTCAATTGGGGTCTCTTGTAGTGCGTGGTAGACCAATGGAGACGGCCTGTTGGGCTTTGTAGGTTCGGCTATTTCTTATGTAGTATGTAGTTGGTCGGGGAGTCGATTGTAGGCCGAGCTCATACTGCTGTTGATGCACAATGCATTTGTGGTTCCGAGACACAATGTGGCAATAACTAATTACTCAGAAAGCAAATCAATAAAATGGGAGGGTAATGGCGAGTAAGGATTAGGGATGATTGAACAAACAAGGATTAGTCTTGAAAGAAAAAAACGAGAGGGAGACAGCACAAGGCACAACAATTGTCAAAGGGGAGAATGCTGCTGAATCAAATATCAGCTCACACTACTAGAATAACAATGTTCAACTCACGACGAGAGCGCACAGCACTAGGCAGGCTGGGCGGCATGCTTTTTGCGTGTTCGAGTCAACGCGCTCGCTGACCCTCCTGGCTGTGTGTCCCCCTTGCCCTTCACGCTCTTGGTCAACACAGTTCCATCTCCTACCCTATCCTGCTCCTCATCCTTCCCCTCTGGCCCCGTCTTCCCAGCCAAGGACTTGTTTGTTTTTGCTTTCGGCACTTTCGCCACAGCGGCGGCCTCCTTCGTCACTGCTGCTGCCTCCCTCCTCGCCGCCGCGGCCTCCTTCTTTGCCGCCGCCACCTCCTTCTTTGCTGCCGTGGCCTCCTTCGCCGCCGCTTCCTCCTTCTTTGCTGCTGCTGCCGCCTCCTTCTTTGCTGCCACTGCCTTCTTCTTGGCCTCCTGCTTGTCCTGCAGGTCTTCCAGCGCTGCCTGCATCCGCCTCGCCTTCTGTTCTGGGGTGAAGTCCCTTTCCAGGGGTGCGTCCTGCGTGCTAACCTCCTGAGCACTATCCCAGGTTGGCGGCTTGGATGCAGCTGCAGGCTGTTCATCCTTATCGTTCCTGTCGGCTGCCTTGCTGCGAGCCCCACCGTTGGTTGACTTGTCGACCTGTATATCAAACAGGTTGTCCGCGGATTGGCTTCAGGTTGGTGCTTCTTGAAAGCCGGGGAGGTGGAGCGGGTCTTCCGCTGCTGGGCTGGTTCCTGGGAACTTAAGTCTGCCTCATCGAAATCGTTGTCAGAGAGGACGCCCGGCGCACTCTTTGGTTTCAGGACCGACGCCACTGCAGCCTGATTAAGAAACAATCTGTAATAGATAGATTATAAGTAACGTGGTGGGATGATAATATAAATCGTACCTTGTCTTTGTGGTTCAATCCTTCTGGAAGTTTGAGGGGCTCATCGATGTCTTCTCAAAAATCAGAGTAAGGTTATTGAGGTGTTTCTGCGTGTCGTGCGCCAACTCCGCAATACCAACCCCCTTCGACGGTTTTTTGAACCTGCCAGTCGCATGATAACTGATGTATTTTTCGATCTAAACGCAACGTAAAAGATGAATAAAAGTTAAATGAATAAACAATTGAATGCACTACGGCTGCCGCATATGCAATGGCGGGGAGTGGCATACACTCAAACTCCTTCCTGAAGCGAACACCAACCGAATCACGACCTACATAAAATATCTTGTAGAGTGTCTCTGCGATATAAGGGGCTTCATAGTTCCCTTTTTTCTTGCCTTGGCGCTAGATAAACGTGAGCAATTAGACAGCCTTCAAGTTCAGGGAGACTCACCTTTCTATGAAACTCCTTCTCGCCAATTTCGGCGACACGATCCATGACAAATGTCGGAGTATTCAGGGACCCCAAATTGTATGCACCAGCAATACCTGCTGCAACCCGGTCGTGGGCATGTCCACACCAGCTGCCGACTCAGCCCTTGATCTGTAGAGTGGTTAGTGGATTGCCAGGCTGCAGGGCTTGAGATAAGGACTTACACAGGCTGCATGTTCTCTAGTCAGAACCCAGGATTTTAGGTCCTTACGGCGCGCCAGAATGGCACAATCCCATGCTTCCTTGAGGTACAGGTTGAACTCTACCAGACTAGGACACAAGCCACGCTGAGAAAGGATTTGAACTGTCTCCAGAACAGCTTGATCAAGGATCTTGCACTCAACGCCGTCGTACTTGCCGCTCTTCGGTCGATCTTTCTTGTTGGTGGCTCCCCTCTAATAATAGTTCAGAATTTAAGATATTCAGTATGTAACCAAATCCAATCTACCCATACCTTCTTCCGTGGTTTAGCACCCTCAACCTCGGACTTATCCTCGGACGCGGCATGGAATTCCACATCGATGTCAATCTCCTCACCATCGGCTTCTCGCTCAGTCGAACCGGACAATGCAGTCAATTTCTTGGAGTGGTCGGCTGATTTTCTGCCGGGCTTGTTTGGTTTCGACACAACGGAGGCCTTGGCGCCCTGGGCTGTTGGCATAGTGTGAGACAAACACATTATATTAATTGAACCCAAGCCTACCTGCTGGCTTGACGCGAGCACATTTGGCATCCTCGTCACAATCTGTCAATAGATCACGCTTGCGTGACTTGGGTGGTGGAGTCGGTGCGTCCGCACGCTTGGACTGGCCCTGTGCTTTTATTAGAGCGTTCATAGGCAAACCTATCCATTCAACCTAAAAGAGTGTTAGCAAGCATGACTCGTAGTGAGAAGTAGATTCTTACTGTGTCCGGCTCTGGGTGAGCTGCGCTGACCTTCTTCACCGGTGTCTTTGCTTGGGCCTTTGCTTTAGACTTAGCTGGGGCCTTTGTTGCAGGGGCCTTCTCCGGAGACGTCGTGCTTGCCTCCAGTGCGGCCCACATTTTCTCCAGCTCGTCCAGGTCAAGAACATTAAGTTCCTCGCGGGGGACTTGGTTGCGATAGTGGAATAGCTCGATAAGTGTCTTGCGCCGTGCCTCCTCCTGCGAAATGGCTCCTAGGACATTTTAACACAACTGAGCTATGCCAAGAACTTCTGATACGCACCTTTCTTCTTCTGAGATTTGTTCTTGGGATCGGAGCTCCCCGAATTGTTTGCCTTTTCCTTCCCCTTTATTTTCTTTTTGGTCGGCTTCTTGGGGGGTTCGTCCTCTTCATCCGCTTCGTCCGTTTCTCCACCTTGAGCTGCTAGCTGTGCCCTCACTTTCTTGTTACGTGCTTTGCTTTCGCGGTAAGCATGTCGCGCCGGAATTCTGCGGGTATCCGGCACCCGCATGCCAGAAACCCGCGCATTTTGGCCATTCTGGCACCTGCACCCACACCTGCACGCCGGAATGCCGGATTCCGGCACACTTCCCGCACTTCCGGCATCAAAGTCGCCACATCGGCTTGCGAAGTAGCTTATTAAATGCGCAGAACTCCCAGCTATCCGAATATGTGCTTTATTCTATGTAAATAAATTGTTGTGACACTCAAACTACTGAAATACCCGCGAAGAAATATTCTACAAGTGTCGCACTGCTTGTAGGGCTTGTTCTAGTGGGATATTCACTAGCGTGAACTTGCTTCTAGGGTACCTGCATTTATCTCGATTTACTGGCAAAGTTTCATGAGTATCCAATTGTGGGGTCTAGTCAAACCCAAGATGATGCTTGAATATATCCCCTCCAGGAGTGTCTTTGAGCCACAAGAAGAAATGATAGGATTCAGAGTTGTTCGCTATTCTAAATCTACTCATATAAGCTACCTAGACCACTATACAGGTTATCTCACATGCAGCTACTCCATAGCTCAAGCAGTATGACTTGTCTATATCACTTGAGCAACAGCCTGATACTAGCTTGAGTGTCTTTAGCACAACGAATATAAAGTGTATGAATATTCTGAGGACACTTCCACCACTAAAACAAGCTATTTTAAGTGGACTCTACTCATCAGAATCTGCTCAAACCATCACAAGAATACCGGAAGCAACAGTCTATGTGAAGTTGTGGCCTCTATGGAGTGTATTTCCCCCATTTACATGGCTTCCAATGCCCCAACAGGCCTGAAAGCTGGGATTTAGTCTATTGAAACCCCAGCGCATGCATCGCACACGAGGGAGCGGCATTTTAACGGTCAAATTCCTTAGTCTGTGTGGCGCTTTTCAGGGGGTTTCCCCCCTGTGGGTGTATTTCCCTCTTTTTGAGGTCTAGATGAATTATATCTGTATATATATGTACATATTCCGGGAGCCGTGAAATATGCGCATTTTATGATATAGGTTGCACGCATTTGTGGTGGAATTCCGGTACCATCAAAATAGACAAATCTTGCATTCTTCAGTGCTGAGTGTATTTCTGCACGATTGAGACCAAATACAATGCAAATAAATCGGAACAAAGTGGGTTGGCATGTGTGTGAATGGGTGCGGGGATCGGCGCTTAATGTGCCGGAATTTGCGGGATTCCGGCAGAAATTCCCGCACCAAAATCGAGTTCCGGCACCCATACCGGCACCCGCATCGCCGGAAATCGCCGGAAGCGGGTAGGCCGGAACCACTTTTTCCGGCGTGCGGGATTCCTGCACGACATCCTTATTTCGTGGAGTAAAGCGGATTTCTTGATTGCTTCGTCTGTAAAGCACTTCCAAATTAGTTGAGGGAAAAGTAGATGCAAACAATATGCCTACCATGATCATTAATTGCCGTCGTTTTAACGACTTTACGCCGGCTGCGTGAGGCTTCTGCGTCGGACATGGTGTTGGTTGGATGAGGTTGAGAAACAGCACTAATTTAGCCCGAAACAAGTGAGATGTCAACCTCAGGGTCCTGATTTGTCAGACTGCTGGACTACGAATCCTACACGGACTACGAACCCTATGCAGACCTATGCTTCGTCCCATTTTCATGACTCCTCGTGTTTGTATCCAGTGCAATCAACAATTCCCAAATCACTGTCTGCTGAATGATCACATAGACCACTCTCATGGAGGAGCCGGCCCATCAAGTCACCCTCAACCCCAGGGTACCATAGCAGTCAAATTTCAATGCGTCCACTGCTTCAAGAACTTCACATTCGGGGGCCTGGGACAACATCTTTCACGAAAAAATACATGTGCTGCTGAACATAAAGTGTGGATAAAATGAAGCGTGCAAGCTCGGAGGGCATGGCAAAAAAGCCGTGAAAGCCAGGAAGATGAGAGTATACAAGGAGACAGCGAAACCAAACTCGCCAGCAACTCTACGGGACCCAAGGGTGAAACCCCGGATCGTGGCAGTAGCAAAGACAGCATACAGGAAGTGCCAGAACAGGAAGGATTGGAGAGCAAGGACGAAGATGAAGATGAAAGCGAGGATGAAGATGAAAGCGAGGACAAAGATGAAAGCGAGGACGATGAAACTGGCGACGAGGATGAAGATTCCGATACCAAATCCAGCTCAGAAGGCGAGCCATCCAATAATGACGACCCGCACTTGGCGGAACCCGGCCAAACCCCACCTGCAAATCCCGCCCAGGCACACTTGCCGCCAGATCCAACAGCTCAAGACGAAGTCAATGTACTAGTCAATCTCAAAGAATTTATTGATGAGCATGGGAACGTTGTTTTTATTGAACACTATCCAATTGCGTCAGCTGGAGAGCCAATCCATCGTGCAACACCTGAAGAAATTAACCAAAACAAATACCCCAATGTTGGCAACTTAAAGAAACAAGACTTCTTCGAGATCGTCAAAGTGCTAATGCAGTCTGGAGTGAGCGGTAACTTTCGGAACAAATACCTGCGTTTGAACAAGGTAAGTACGACACGCTATCATTATTCTCACTAACATAATTGACCGAGCGTAGCTCAGGGGGATGATGCCTTGGAGAAATAACCGGGAGCTCTTGAAAGCCGTCGACAAGCTTCCCCATGGTCCTGACTGGAAGGTTCAGGCAATAAAAATCAACGGCAAAAATGGGCAGGAGATTGTTGAAATGTGGATGCGGAATAGCTTGGAGGTCCTACGGCAAATCTTGAAAAATAAGCAGATAGGACAATTCATTGAGTACAAAGTAACGAAGAGATGGACCTCGCCAGATAGGAAGCAACGTGTCTGGGGCGAGCTAAACACTGCAGACTGGATGTGGGAAGTGCAGGTACGCATAATTGTCGAGTCAATGACCAATAGTCAGAGTCTCATCGGGTTGTAGGGCAAGATTCAGGACGAGCACGGGACTGTGATATCGATAATCATATCGTCGGACGAGACCAAGTTGACGAGCTTCAGTGGCAATAAGAAAGCACACCCAGTCTATATGACGATCGGGAACCTGCCAAAGCGTCTCCGACAACGGATATCAAAGCGTGCCAATATTTTACTTGGTTACTTACCGGTGCCGAAACTTGATTGCGAGCCGAGCAAAACACGGCGCTCAGCTCACAGGTGGAATGTATTCCACAAATGCATGCGGGCTATGCTGGAACCTCTTTCCAATGCATGCAAAGAGGGCGTCGAAATGCTGTGTTCGGACGGAGGTATTAGGCGTATTTACCCCGTACTTGCCTCGTATATTGCCAACTTCCCGGAACAGTGCAAAATTGCTTGTACAAAGACTACACACTGCCCACTTTGCACAGTCAGACCGAAGAAACGAGGCAACCTAGGAGGCTCACCACTTCGACTCGCAAACAAGTGGTTGATGCGATCAACAAACATAGACACCGTGGCGGATCTCTTGCATTCGATCGATTGGGGATACATGACGTGCGACCATTCTCGGAGGACTATCCTCACGCGGACGTGGGCTGCCTAGTGACACCGGACTTGTTGCATCAGATGCACAAGGGCGTGATAAAGGACCACCTTACCAAGTGGGTCATCAAATTGCTTGGCAAGGCAACGGTCAATGAACGCCATAGGACAATGCCCGAATACCATGGGATGCGCCATTTCAAAAACGGGATCTCGACAGTTTCCCAGTGGACGGGTCACGAACTAAAGGAGATGGCGAAAGTTCTCTTACCATTGATGTCCAACTGCGATACTCGTGCTATTGTAGCCGGGCGCGCCTTGCAAGAATTCCTTTATCTAGCACATTCGTCCACGCTGACCGACGGCGAGCTCGATGTTATGGACAGAGCACTGCGTACCTTTCACGAGAACAAAGCTTACTTCAGAGAGCAGGGTGTGGTGGCAACCGAGAAGGGGTTCCATGGAATCACAAAGATCCACATGATACAACACTACACGCACTTGATCAGACAGCTTGGAACGCCGGACGGATATAACACGGAGACCTCCGAGCGACTACACATCAATTTCGCCAAGATGGGATATCGGGCATCGAACAAAGTGAACGCAACCAAACAGATGGCTCTCTACATCCAGCGCATGAAGGCAATTGTGATGCACGACGCATACTTGCAAAGCAGGCGTGAAAATCGACAGCGCCAGAAGGAATATCAAGAAATAATTCATGACGAGCTAGATGAAGAGGAGCAGGAGCTGGATGACTGGTATGACGAGGAAGAAGATGAGCCAGATGAGCTAGATGATGCCGATGTGAGAGTGGAGCTAGCAGTCAAGCTGGACGAGTTTCTAAGGGACAAACGAGATCGAGTTGGTGGTTCATGGGAGGAAGTTGTATCGGTGGCACAGCCAGGGGATCAAGGGCAAACCTTCTATCATCCAGTCCCTGACGTTGTGCTGGCCAAGACCCCGACCGCCAAGAACGTCGAGCTTGCCTACCTCAAGGAGTCTCATAATGCAACAAAACTCGAAGCCTCCCTCAAAAAATTCCTCAGGAGACAGAACCGGAACATCCGAGGCATTCAAATCCCCCCTGATCTTCGGCTGAATATTTGGTGTCGCGTTCAACTAGTTTATCCTCCCTCGCCATTCAAACCATCAGAAGGACCACACATCGACGTGATACGTGCGCAGCCAGAGAAGATCGACAGCTTCAAGCGTGTAAGCCGGCCTGCACGCTTCGATACTGTTATGATCCTCCATGATAAGGAAAAGCACGATGCGCGCCGTAAGTGACTTGAAAAAGTCAGCTGTCATTATTGACAATCCTTCTGTAGGCTATCAAATTGGGCAAGTACGCCTCGTCTTTGAGCTGCCTCCAAACATGCGACACCTATACACAGGTCAACTTGCCTATGTCGAGATGTTCAACGAAATTCCTCGGAGGCCAGATGCAAGAACCGGTCTATTCACAACCACATGCTCTGCCGACGGTCAAGGCGGTCGCTTATGCGCTGTGGTGCCTCTTTTGAGCATTTGTATGACCTGCCACCTCGTGCCAAAGTATCGCAGCTTCGAACCGGAAGAGCCTCTGATACTCCATTCCGATGTTCTCCAGCTCTGCGACACATTGTATCTCAACGTATATGCGTCATATTTCTTATTCGAGCTTGTTCGACATTGGTCTAGAATTGGGGAATAGCAGTACCGCTCGCTTGGAAGCAGATTGGTTTAGACTTCCATTTCTAGGAGCCCACCACGCTCTTGTCATATCTATGTGAGTCATCTCATCTTGAGGTTTGTTACTAGTTAAATTATGGAGCATTACGAAGGTACCTACCTATTTCCCTTCAACGTAGTGTCCACGGCATTTACTCGTGAAACACCCGGCTCTCTCAGGGATTGATTTTGACACGCTGATTCTAATATAGGTCTGCCTACATACGATGCTAGGTAAGCTCCTAATTACTACGGTATACGCACAACACTGAGTGTGTCTTTGCAGCATTCGTCCGATGATGAGGTCTACTTGGACTACACATGGATCATCTGACATGCACCAACCATGCTGACTCCCAGCTTGAATTCATATTTGTTTATTATCATATCCTATTAAAGTTTTTGCTCGAGTCCTGATTGGACACATTGTACTTTCTTGTTTCAAAAAGCTTGTTTCTTTCAGTTTGTAACATTATGAGTACATATTATATTGGAGGAGGGCAGACTTAAAGTCAGCTGGACCGACAAGGGAATGGGCCGAGCTCACAGTAGCAGAGGTGTACAATTACTAGCAACAATTCGATAAGAGGCTTTCTGTTGCCAAAACTATTCTCTTGAATCTCACCAAGTGATAAGCGCCATAAGAACCTAACAGTATCAATAGTATCACGTGAGCAAAACAATCTGCACGCTGGCACAACCTTCACTCTCTCCTTATTCTTGCGGAGGATCATACCCCTTGCACTGCTCAAAAGACACGTCTCCGCCAGCTGTAGCTGACCTCGGGTCTAGGAGAACATGAACAACGGAAATGCTGGAATTCTGTGGAGCCCACCCCCTTTCAGCACTCCCATCCCTTCAGTCTCGTGGCGTACAGGAAAAGATCTGGAAGACAGATAGGCTACTGGTTTAGGGACAGGCCTGATGGTAGAACATTGGTTTCGGTTAGTACAAACTCTGTTAAATCTTCTCTCTGGCCAGCTCTTCCTTTTCCCTAGTCACCTTTCTTGCTACTCCTTACCCTCCCTACCTCTGTTATTTTTCTTGTCTATTTATTTTGCGGGGACGTCCTGGTTCCGTGTCACAACCTCTTCAATGACGTTGCTAGAGTGCAGGAGGCTGGCGACGGCGGATGTATCGAGTGGCAAAGACGAGCGAATTAAGCGAAGAGACTGGCGACGGCGATAAGACAGTTGTCTTAGGTGAGTTGCGGAGGACGCTAGAGGCTGAAGAGCCTAATAGAAAAGGGTAATTGAGGAGTGTAGAGTAGGGATGTCGCGCGAGCAATTCCCGCAATTCCCGCGCTCGCACGCGGGAATCCGGCGCCAAAATCTCCATCCGGCGCCCGCGCTCGCGCCCGCACGCGGGAATGCGGGAATACCCGCAGCAACCCGCACTGCTCGCAGTACCGGCGCATTGCGAGCATTCCCGCATACTTGCGTGCCCGCAGCGTGTCTATAACAGCTGCGAGGGGGGCTTTAGTGCAGGACATAGTAAATGACTGACCTTGAAACCCATAACATCGGGACGATGTATAGCTGATTAAATGCGCATAAATCAGCTGAGTCTGAATATGCTTTTACGCTAGTGAAATTAATTTGTTTAGATAGAGAAATATGGGAAATACGATCTGTAAATAATATACCACCATCGCAGCCATCACTGAAGCCCAATCAAATGCATTCTGACAGATCTAAGGTAGCGATATACTGCTCCAGGTGTCTCTGAGTCTATGTACAAGATTTGGAGTCAATCGATTGAACAGAGGGTGAGATATGCACTGAAAGGGGGGAATCACCCCCTATCCCCCTACCCTTGCAGTGACAATTGAACTAAGCATATTGAGGCAAATGTGTATCATACATTATACTCAAAGTACTGGAAAACCTTTGTAGACCAGAAATCTCATCTATAGCCCCTCATGATTCATGTAAACTAGTGTGACTCAAGTCCCAAGTGTACCCACAGGCTCTGAGCAAATCCCCCTTGTATGATCCACCCAATCCCAGTATCAGATATATGACAAGGTAGCGAACTATTGCAAGGCAGCATTCTGGACAGAATGTACTCATTGGATTTCTCTGTAGCTTCCTCATTTAGACTGTAGGGGGGGAAATATACGAGTTTTAGCCCCTATTCTCACTGTATCCCTTGTTTGAGCACCTTTCAGTAGCCCAATTGAGCTGAGAATTGGAAGATAGAGTTCTATAAGGTATTGAAACTTAACTAATTTAAGGGAGCAATGTTTCCCTGGTGGGATTTCTTAGTGCTTGTGGCGCTTTTCAGGGGTGAATTTTCCCCCAGCTGTAGATCAGGTATTAACCCTGCAAGATAATTTATTATGAGTATGTCATATATATATTCCAGGAGCTGTGATTTTTGCGCATTTAATGAGCCTAATTTGAACATGATGTGATGGGATTTGGGTACACTGACTCCGCCCAGCGTGCACTCTGTGTCCCCCCTCGAGCAATAAACTTGCACGATCTCACGCGTTTACTTATCGATTGACCCGCAGATTTTTGCGGGAATCTGCGGGTATATCAGCGCTTAAGTGCGGGTAGCCCGCCGGGAATTTGCGGGCAACCCGCACCAAAAATCCATAACCCGCACCCGCGCTCGCTGCTTGCACGCGGGTATTTGCGGGTATTTGTGCCTGCAAACGCGAGCATTCCCGCGTGCGGGATGCTCGTGCGACATCCTTAGTGTAGAGCAAGCTGGGTAAACCAGGCTTGCTCAGGCTCAAATATATAGGCACAGGGCGTACAGCCCAAACACAACAAGAGCGTACATCGAGTCAGACTCGCACAGCATAAGGCATGTGGCGAGTCATACAAAACGAGGCAGCGTCTGATGAGCGCTGCGCGCTCATCAGACAAAAGGAAAACACAGCCTAAAGAAGTGACTCAGGTCATGGGCCACGAGAAAACGTACAAGCCACGAGAAGGACCAGGGTGGGTCATGACATTCCGCCCTTGCTGATGCTTCGCGGCATGAGAGTCGGTTGAACTCAGTCAAGTATGGCTCCCAGTATCATCACCAGGGAGATTCTCTGTCACGAATCACTTTTTGCATATTCTCCAATTGGTACTCATCGCCGTCATCCCCATTAGTTCTTGCTGAATGCTGCCCACATGCAACCAGGTCTAGCTGGCCTTTGTGTCGGGACCCATCTCACGACTCTCGCGAACAGCTCCAAAGCTGGACAGTCGAGTTTAAACCAGGCCAATCCCGCCGCTCAGCGGTTTCTCCAGCAGCAGAGCATGTAGCGCTTGGGCCTCGGCATGCAGCAACAACAGCAGCAGTTGCAACTGTCCTCTGGCAATACTCCTGGGATGGGCGCTCTACAGAACCCCGGTTAATCCCATCTTAATAACTTAGCCTCAGCGAACAACTCTATGCTCTTGTCCCTCATAAATATGGGCGCGAACGCAATGGGGCAGCAGAACAACCATCTCATGAACAATCTACTTTGTAACAACAACATCATCGATTCAAACAACCTCAACAGATTAGACCCATTGATGAACAAACAGGTAAGTAGCGCGCTTGCGAGTCATCGCACCAGTGCCGACACAGCAACTGACCTTGGTGGTTGGTAGCTGCAAGTAACGCACCGTGCCCAGAACAGCGTACAGGCGCAGCAGCAAACCAGCAATCCTGGCTCCCCAATAACGACCATAATTCCTCTCCTCTTCTCACGGTACCTCATGATCAGAATTCCATGATGGCCAGCAAGGTCTCAACCGTTCACCACGACTGGAAAACCCCGCACTCTAGTTCAACTTAACCTAGCAAAGACCCCAATCGATCAACTAGAACTCAACCTGATGCCCCTCCGGGATTTGGAGATGCGGATGACTAGTTGGCGAGAACACTTGACGAGCGACACTGTTTTTTGTTTGCCAAATCTCAAACTACTGTCGTGCACAAGCACACACAGGCACAGGCTCAGGTTGTTCAGGCTCATGCCCAAGCGCAAGTGTGGGCTTGGATGACGTAGAATCTCGGAGAGCTGGCTTGACCCGAAAGGTTTGTCAATTTCTCTTCTCTTTTTCACATAAATACTGACTTTGGGCCTACTCCAGTTGTGCCGCCGACGGAAGCTTACTTGAATGATTACCAGGGATGCCTGGGCGGTCAGTGTAAACCAGGCCATTGGGCATGCCCCAAATTCCCCAACGGCCCTCTCCGTGGCACTGGAGTGTGACTCCGTTCCAACTGACACCCTCTCCTGAGCCTAACGCCAACCAGCGGTGCAAACAAACCTCGCGCAGTCCCTTGACACGTTGGAGAGCATACAGGCTATTAGCGCTGCAATCAGGGTGCGATACCTCGCCACGATCAAAACGACCTACCACTCCCATTCCTCGGTCTCCCACCACCATGTCTAGCGCGACAAACCACGAAGTCTCAACTCCCACACTCGACCACGTTATGTCGACTGAGCCCACACTTTCTATCACCGGCTACGACGCGCGGATGACCGCGACAGCTCGGTACATACAGTTCTACACCGAGGCCACACAAATGCTGGCACATTCGCAGGCGACGTGGCAGGACACGGAGCAGTCCGAGGAACAACTCAACGGCAAGTATTGATACATTTTGTCTATAAGCTACTAACAATTGATCTTAGGCTTCAACCCCCCAAATCTGCTGTCCGAGGTCGAGGACATGCTCGGCCACTCAAGGGACACATACAAACCCCGGGGTTCGACCAACGTGCCCCCCGCCGAGCACGGAATTGGTGTGTTGCCACGGTACGTTCACAATACTTTCTATTATTTGCGCTGGTGCAAAGCTAACGGTTTGTATAATATTTTTAGCCCCAAGTTCAAGCGTCCGCTCGCCCCGCGCCACCTAAATCGCAAGAAGTGATTTCTATGTTTTCCTTCTGGTTCAAATTAGGGTTTATCCTTTCCAATGTATATATCTCCACAATTAGCGTTCTACCACAAATGATGTCGACTCTCTTCTGCCCAATTTAACATGTATCAAAAATCGTTTTCGGTGAGCCTATCCGCACTCAAGTTACTAACTATCCTCTTAATATACTAACTATCTTTTTAATGAATTGATAGAGTAGATGTGACAATGACAACCTCGGGGAATGTAACTCACGGAAGTCAGGCGCGGGATCTACTCGCACGCAACCTGAGGTACAGGAGTCAAGCTAGATGTGTCGAATCTACACAGAATGCTGAGCCACAATGTGAGTGGTTGGAAGCCAAGTCCAGCCCAGCCCTTGTTCATAATGATATCAACAGCTCCCGACACGGCCTGGTCCTGAAGCAGCCTTCACCAGTTTCTTGGCCGAGGCCTTCGCTACAAAACAACACACATCCGATGTGATTTATCCCTGTTGACTGCTCCATCACTCGGCGGTACCTCGTCTCGGGCGTCTCCCCTTTCATCGCTTCGTGTGCCTCGACAAACATATCGTTCACCTCTACTTCCGCTCCCACGTATGATGTCCAAATCGGAATCTACCCCCTGCCGCACATTACAATTTAAAAAGGCAGTCACTAATACCGTCGACAATCGTCTTGCTTGCTATTCTGCTTTGTTCAACTTGTGCTCACTTGATTCCTAGATTACCTGTTTTTACTCCCCACTCCAACCCCCGAAAATCATCCCCTGCCTCACTCCCTGTTTCGGATCACTCGCCTCACTCCACGCTCGATAACACCTCCCCCTAGCGTGTGCCTGCACCCTCAACTGGATACATTCTAGTTCAAACACCCCAATCAACTTTGCCGCCCTGTCCGATCACATTCCCGCCTCCGCAAAACTTGTCTTCTACGCCCTGAATCCCGTTGCACACGTAGCTTCATCATTTTGCCCTCAAATTACAATTCGAATTGCTAGCTGCTAGGTTACACAATCCGACTACACACCCGGCACGGCCGCATCAAGCACACCTCCCACACTCGCTCGGGGTGAACCGTCTTTTCGAGCCCGCCTCAGCGCCTGCTGGCGTCCGCATGAATTGGGGACTGGAGATATGGGCGGGGGTACAGGCGCGTCCTGCGACTGCTCCCTCGGTGCCAAGCAACGACTTCAAATTACTATTGGCGGAGGCTGTTAGGGTTCTATGAGGAGTTCCACGGCCTTCCCGGTCTAAGTTTGGCTTGGACTTAGTGTTTGTACCACCTTTGTTCAACCTGCCTCTGCAATTGTGGCAGAGAAATGATTCGCCTATCCGCTTTGCCACTTATCGTCCCCTTTTCCAGCTGTTTTCAGCACTATTCGACTCCTGCGGTGGTCTGTTCATTATTGAGTTCTCAGTCAGGCGCTTGTGCGATGGCGGATCGACTCCTGGCACTCACGCCACTCGGTCCGGTGGAACGTTTTTCTATGTGCACATTGGACTATGAAAGGTAAAACATTGCGCGAGTGGCGCAACTGGATAACACACTCTAATGGCGGTTGTATGACGTAGTACAGTAGTATTTGTAGTATCTGTAGCACCTGTAGCATGCATGATTGAACTCGAATTCTTGACTATCTTATTCAGAAATGAGTGTTGTGCTCTGTATATCGTGTGTTGCAACTGGTAGTGCCATGTAGTTCAACCGTAGTACAGTACTACGCAAAAAAAATGGTTTTTGCTGATGACTGTCGCATTGATGCTTGTTCTGACTCCGTTGCTGGGCACTGTGTGAGGGAGAACTTCTCGCCAGGGGGAAGAGGTAGTGAGAGGGGAGTAGAATTGAACACGCCATAACGTCTAGCCAAGTGCTCAATGTATCGCTGCTGCGTAATGGAAGCCCTGCCTGCGAGACTGTCCTGAGAGATCTCCAGCCCAAGAATCTCCTTGGCACAGCCAAGGTTTTTCAACTCATACTTCGCATTCAACTCAGAGCAAAACAGGTCCCAGGTCTGGTCGTCTCTAGCAGCACCACTTAAGTCATCGACATGCACAGCAATCAGGATAAGCCCAGCGCGCATACGGCACTGCCATCCAGGGTGGTATCTTGTCCAGCAAGGAGGGTGTTGAGGATGTTGTCCTCATCAATGTCTGCCCCTTGACCATGGGTATCGAGACCACTGGTGAAGTCTTCACCAAGCTCATCCCTCATAACACTGTCGTCCCCACCAAGAAGTCTCATATCTTCTCGACCACTGCTGATAACCAGCCTACTGTCCTCATCCAGTGTCATGACCCACCCTGTTTTCTCGTGGCTTGTTTCTTCTTTCTTGTGGCTCATGACCTGAGTCATTTCTGTAGGCTGCGTTTTCTTTTTTGTCTGATTCACGCTGCGCGCTCATTGGACGCTGCCTCGTTTTGTATGACTCGCCACATGCCTTATGCTGTGCGAGTCTGACTCAATGTACGCTCTTGTTTTGTTTGGGCTATACACCCTATTCCTATATATTCAAGCCTG
Organism: Ceratobasidium sp. AG-I; assembly: GCA_015039395.1. Classification (NCBI taxonomy): domain Eukaryota; kingdom Fungi; phylum Basidiomycota; class Agaricomycetes; order Cantharellales; family Ceratobasidiaceae; genus Ceratobasidium; species Ceratobasidium sp. AG-I. Next base: position 155,568 of record MU132217.1, read on the forward strand.
AGCAAGCCTGGTATACCCAGCTTGCTCTACACTCGTCGTTTACCCTTTTCTACCAGGCTCTCCAGCCACTCGCCTTCTTTGCAAGTCATTCAGTAATAGCTGTCCCATTGTCCTCGCCAGCTTTTCCGCTTAGATCAACCACTTACTCCCTCGTCCTTGCCACTCGATACATCTGCCATCAACAATTTCCTGTACCCTCGCAACGTCTTAGAAGGGGTTGTGACATCCAAGTACGTCTTTTACGCTTGCTTATTTCATTTGCACAATACTAATGGTTTTGCACAGGTCTTTGAGGGTGAACGTTCATTGACCCAGGACAACAACCTCCTTGGCAAGTTCAAGCTCTCCAGTATCCCCCCGCACAACGTGGTGTTCCCCAGAGCGAGGTTACCTTTGAGATCAATGCCAACAGTACACTCAAGGTTGGCACCAGCAACAAGGGAATGTGAGCACACTCCACTTGCACCACTTATCTAGTATTTACTAATTTGATGCGCAAACAGTGGCAAGACCGAGTCCATCACCATCACCAACGAGAAGGGCTGTCTCAGCCAGGAGTTGTCACTGTCCCCACCTACTTCAACAACGCTCATGCCAGGCTACTAAGGACGCTGGCGCCATCGTCAATCTCTCCGTACTCCGTATCATCAACAAGCCCCCAGCCGCCGCCATTGCGTACAATCTTGACAAGAAGGACAGCGAGACTCAGATTATTGCCTATGCTTTCAGTGCGGGAACCTTAGGTGGCTTGCTAATTAATTCCGTGCTGGTGTAGAGAAGCTTTGTTGGGGAGAGCGGGCACATCTGGACTATGCATGTATTAAATATGGAAAACTGTAACTGAGATTAGCAATGAATAATGGTTGACTACAAGTATATGAGTTAGAACCCTAAATCCGGGTGCACGCGGTGCAAGGAAGCTTGTGCAGGCACACACGGGAATGTGCAAGCATGTGCGGGAATGACGGTGCTTAAACGCGGGATCCCGCAAATTCCGGCCAGGCAACCTATGTCACTTGAGGCGTGCTGGCGCTGGCGCTCGCTACCCGCACTGTGAGATATGCAGGTATTTTTTCCCGCAAACGTAGGTATTCCCACATGCGGGATGCTTGCCCGACATCCTTACCTGACAAAGCTGTTCTACTTGGAAACAGGCACATCAGGCGTGGCGATGGGGGCAGTCCTGAGCCAACCGAAGGAGGATGGATGTTTGCACTAAGGATGTCGCGCTGGAAAAAGCAATTCTGGCCACCCAAAAACCGGCAAATTCCAGCGATGCAGGTGCCGGTGTGGATGTGGGAACTCGATTGTGGTGCGGGGAATTCCACTGGAATCCCGCAAATTCCGGCGATTTAAGCGCAGGTATTGGCGCTTATTCCCGCACATGCTAGCCTACTTTTTTACGATTTATTAGCATTTTATTTGGCCTCAATTGTGCAGAAATACACCTAGCATCACAGAATGCAAGTTTTGCCAGTTTTGATGATACTGAAACTCCACCACAAATACATGTGAGCTATACCATAAAATACGCATAATTTGCAGCTTTTGGAATATGTACTCATATATGCTGAAATAATTTATACAGACCTCAGAACAGGGGAAATACATCCAGAAGGGGAAAACCCTCTGAAAAGCGCCACATGCACTAAGGAATCCCACCATCAGAATGCCGCTCCCGCAGGTCCGCGGGTGCAATAGGTGTGCCCAGGTCTAAATAGGCTACCTGTCACTTCTCAGACAGTTTGGGGCAGGGGAAGTGGTATAAAGGGGGAAATATGTCGCCCAGGGGCTAAAACCCCTGGGAAAATGCCCCCTGCAACATTAACAAGACTTCTCTGAGATATTCTAATGAGTACATTCTAATCACAATGTCTGATTGCCCTAATACAGTTCTCATCACTCTTTTTTGTAGTTCACATTCACGAGTCCTAGTGGACTTAAGCTGGCAACCAGGTGTTACTTGACTAAGGTAAGTTAAGTACAATGCTGAAGATAGGAAACAGCTACAAGTGAGATATGCTCTAGATCTATTTTTTCATGTATATTAGATACATCCTACTCACTTGAAATGTGTGAAACAGCCTAATGCTCATGCTATCATGGATTACCATACAGGGGGATTATATGAACATGACCTTGAATGTTTACTATGATCCACTGATTTGTTTAGCCTGAAGCTTTGCCAGTAGGTTTTTATAAATGCAAGTACATTGGATACACTCTCACACCAGTGAATATTGCATCATGGGAAGCCACAGAAGGGGAGCGATGCCTTGGGAATATATCTCTAGCAGATATTATGGATTTCCAACATGTGGGAATTTACTCAGAGGGTGAGATGTATATATTCTGAAAGCCTGGAATTATGCGCATTTAATGGTGTATGACATATGATGATGTGATGACTTTTGTGGAAAAGGTGCAAGAATACCCCTGGAATTCCGGCTTCCGGCGTGCGGGTGTGGGTGCGGGATTCCGGCAAAATTCTTGCACAACAGCCTTAGGATATCTGGCCCTTGAAACATGGAATATATCGGGTAGTGTCTCTGGCAGATTACATGCGCTATATCGCACCTCAGAATCAATTAATTCCTCCTTATTTCAAGACTTGCCACCACCTCAAATCATCCTCAATCAAGACAAAATGTAATTTTTTGGATTGCGCTTTCAAGGTGCACAGCACCGTGTAGGAATTAGCGCATAATTCAAGACATTGCTTTTCCACACTTCAGATTTTGTCCTCGAACTTGGTACCATGCTCTACGCATCAGCAGTGCAATCCCAAAGATATAAATCTCGTCGCAATATGTTGAGATTTGGGCTGGTGATGAGTCTTACAGTAGGGGGGATCAATTAATTTTTTAGGCGCCAAGTGCATGCCTATTTGAAAACCACTATAAAACATCAACAAATACACGCGGGATGTGTTGCCATATTTTTCAAAGCAATGAGCTTGTTGCGATCAAGTCAAACCGAGCTAAAATATTGATGCATCACAATTGCCGAAATATTTTCCGGAGGAAAGCGGAGGCTGACTGTGCAGATATGGGCAAATTGGTACGCGATCAGACCTAACCGAAGAGACGAATGATCTGGGGTTTCACCTAACTACAAAGACTTTATTGAAAGAAGACCTTCAGGGGTGACTGTAGATAACTACAAAACGTGTCAGACCAAAATAGTCAATCAATAAATCGACCCTCACTTCATTCCAAACTTCGGCAGCTGTAGGTCTCTCTTCACTCTCAAACGCCCAACATCTCAATAGGAGTGACCATAGAAGATCCCCTTGTAGACTCTGTGTCGGGATGAACTCTTCTGGTCGCTCGTGAATTTTCCCCAAGGTAACGAATCGCATGATTTTGGATTCCTTCCAGCCGTGAAACGGCATCTTTCCCATGATAGTCTCCTAAAACCCCCGTCAAATGTAAGTTGCATATTAGGCGTGGATTAAAAATGAACGAGCCAATATAGTCTATGAACAGCATCAGACGCGATATTCGTGTACCAATGCCACTCTTGCTTACCATGCCTAAGGCGTATACGTCCGCTTCCTTGCTCTCCTTTCCTTCGTCATACAGCTCCGGAGCCTGTGTTGTATGATCCAAATATCATTGAAATTAGTACGCGAGTTAACTCACCGTCCAACGCCAGGATATGTGGCTTTTTGTAGTCGTAGTTGCAAAGCGGAGAGAATAATCTTGAAGTGTTGCGTTTCCAAAGTCTGTCAACTTGGGGGTGTGATCCTCCGCCACCAATATATTGCCCTAAAATAGGCGGCATCAGCGAAACAGTCTTGTGCAACACTCACATTTACTTACTCCTTTAATATCACCATGAACCTGATGATTGGGACCATACAAACCCAGATATGAGACGAAAAGCATCGTAGAAATAGGTTGTACTCACAATACCGCGGCCATGGAGATACGTGAGACCCTCTGCAATTTGGACACACTAGTTTGACAGTTTCAGCGCTGAACTTGAATTCAGCGAAATACGCACCATTTGACAGCGGTCAGCTGCTGGATGATTCTTCAGGTATTCAGGCAAATTTCCATGCTCCAGCCAACGGGATATCATTGCAGTTTGATCGCGCACACGTGCTACACCCAGTAGCTCTTGTACATAAGAGTGTGTACATTTTGACCAGACATGCAATTCATGCGCAGCTTGCTGAAGCACAAATTAGTGAAAGAGCCGTAGTGACTTACAGGACTCACCTTTAACACACTTTTCTCATCGTGTTTCAAACCCTTCAGGCAGGCCAGGATTTTAACGGCAACATCCGAGCCGTCCTTAAGGGTGCCACGGAATATAAGCCCGAGCCCGCCATTCGCCACAGGGTAGTCAGCCAACGTTTCTAGGTCCTGCGTGAGATCTGGGCAGCCATGGTTGATAAGATGGGAAAGAATCTCGTCGGCTGACTACAAGCGCCGTGAGGATACCCTTCATCTGAATATGCACTGCATCTCACCATTGAGTTATCGATTTTTACCGGTGGTTTCTCGAATGATTCTGGTAGCACGTGCGAACCCAAACCTAACGCCAAGTCTGAATCCTGTTCAGGAGCAAGTAATATTGCTTCATTCAGGTAGGAGATTCCGCGCTCCAGATCACCAACTTCTCCATGTCGTTCAAACCGAGACTGAAGAGCGTAGCCAAGATTTGTCATTCGCTTAGCCAGGTCCTGGTGAGCATCTGGAGTAAGCGTCACCGATCGCTCATGATATTCTATGGCCCGATCCATGTCTTCTAGGCTTTCAAAGTGCCTAAAACGAAGCAGCAGCGAGATACCCAGTTCGTTAAGCCATGCAGGGTAGTTTTCGTGATTATGGGGAGCTCGATCAACAGCCAGCGTTTGGTAGTCGATGGCTTGGTCAAGGTCTTTGCGTATTCCCCGAGCTTCGAAACCTTGCCGCAGCAAAATGCCACGATCAATGAGCTGTGTGGCGGTGAACTCGTCCATGACTGCTCCTTTCGCTACTGTCCCGAGGGGCGTGTTAAGACGAGGTGAGGGTAAGAGTTTCGATGCTGCGGTTGGAGTAAAGTGGATAAGCGCCCAGCTGTCAAGCGTCGGGCACATAAAGCTGACGTGATCCATCCGCCGCCAACTAGGTTTGGCCTTGCGCTTTTACATGGCGCTTAGACCGATTTTGATAGGAAATGCTCGATTTCTCGACATCCAAGCAGAATTTGGGAAAACGGGTCACCCGTTTTGTGCTCAATGGAGTCGAGAATACATATATGCAGTTAGATTATTTCAATCTTGTATGTACGACAATTATCCTAGAAATCTGTACTGGCTGAAAAACCTGCACATGACCGAGTCATCAGTAAAAAGCGGCAACTAATTTGAAGGGGTACCTTGCTAATGCTGCTAATCCAGGGTCTATTGAGCGGTGGCACATTTGTCGGTCAAGACATTAGACCCTAATAAGTAGAATTAGCAAAGTACCTACTGCTTTTCGTTCGTATTTTCTTTGCTGATGGAAAGCACATCTGTGTCCATCGAAAGCGGCTGGCATTTTGCACTGACTGGGGGAGTTTAGTAAGCCCGAGGCCCTGGGGTCACTGCTATGATAAGTAGTTGTATCACAATAAGGATGCAAGGTTATGCTATTAGCAGCATCGGCCCGGGGCGAAAGGTTTCCAGTCTGGAGGGAAACACAATGCAATAAGCCCCCAAACTAACACAAGCAAACGGGAGGGGGGGGATGATACTCTAGGGCTTCAGCAGATTTTGAAGGCTGAAAGACACGCAGTTTTCACTGCCACAAATCAGTATACCGACCCATGATCTCCTCTAGGAATCACGCAGCGTGCTTATCCTCCGGGGTCAATATCTCAATCAGCTGTGAGTGGTACACGCTTAAGGGCTATATTTTTTGACAAGACAACATATATACAGCTAATGGGAACCCAGGAGTGCCCTAATGTCTTGGATTCATTCGTTATCATAGGCCACCAGCGCGAGAGTGCTTTCGGTCATGTGCCAATTCTTCAGCCAGCACATATTTCTAAGATAATTGTCGTACATATAAGATTGAAATAATCTAACTGCATATATGTATTTTCGACTCCATTGCGCACAAAATGGGTGACCCGTTTTCCCAAATTCTGCTTGGATGTCGAGAAATCGAGCATCTACTATCACAATCGGTCTAAGCGCCATGTAAAAGCGCAAGGCCAAACCTAGTTGGCGGCGGATGGATCACAGCCAGCTTCATGATGAATCAGCTTTCTACTCGATGAGCGTCGCCTATGGCGACAGCAACCTTGCTCAGAAATCATTCGCATATCTTCGGTTGATGAGTAGTCATTACCGTTCTGTGTAATCTCTCACTGTGGGAAGTCGGGGCCGCTCAGGGCGGCGCCCGGAGCCTCGTTTTTCGTGGCCTTCTTTAGCGTCTCCCGAAGCCGCACTAGCAGGCCAATCTGTATTATATAAGCGTTTCGAGAGAATAGAAAGATGTCACCAAAGGCCGCGTTTGACGGCCGAAATGTCTTAATCCGGCCCAGAGTGCCTTCAAACTAGACCAGAAATGGAAGGGGTTTCGGGACCGAGCGAGCGCTGATGCTGCAACCCGCCCCCCTCGTCGTACAGCGTCGTCTGGCATGGCAAGGGGGGCGGGCAGCGCTATTCCGGGGTAAACACATCGCATTTAGTAGGTTTGCCGTAGTAGACAAGCCAGCCCAACCGTTATCTACAAAGTTAGGTTTTTCGCATAATTACGCAGCATATAGTCTATATTCTGATCTATCCATTAAGCTGGCTTGTCTACTATGGCAAACCTACTAAATGCGATGTGTTTACCCCGGAATAGCGCTGCCCGCCCCCCTTGCCATGCCAGACGACGCTGTACGACGAGGGGGGCGGGTTGCAGCATCAGCGCTCGCTCGGTCCCGAAACCCCTTCCATTTCTGGTCTAGTTTGAAGGCACTCTGGGCCGGATTAAGACATTTCGGCCGTCAAACGCGGCCTTTGGTGACATCTTTCTATTCTCTCGAAACGCTTATATAATACAGATTGGCCTGCTAGTGCGGCTTCGGGAGACGCTAAAGAAGGCCACGAAAAACGAGGCTCCGGGCGCCGCCCTGAGCGGCCCCGACTTCCCACAGTGTCTTCTTCATCTGTTTCTTTTTATTTCATTCTCTTTTGTGTACACTGTATTTTAAAGCGCCGTTTTTCATGGTGTTGAGGAGACCAATCATGAGTTTAATTAGATTGACAAAGAGGGTGTGCTACTCCATCTGCGGGCACCGTAGTGTCTTGCTGTTAAGTCGACACCCTTACTGCGAGGGAGCGAATCCGAAGAAGCGGACGTTAGAGCGTTAATTGATGTAATCTTATTGTTTCTGCACGTGCGATCCTACCATAGCGTGTTTCTATCACTATATGCGTCGCTTGTACTCCACCTCGCAGGTAATTCGGCTTTGTCTGATCTCTCGAGTCTTTGGAAAAAACTTATAGTATTCTGTTTCTTGCCTATCACTAGGAGAAGCCGTCAATGTCGATCCCTATTTCACCATCATAACATTTTGCAATGTCCCGAATGTACGCACTGCTTGTACAGATATACGATTAGCGACATGGCCATCAGTCATCACGAGGTTGTCAATTGGTGATTGTTTACCCCTGCTGCGTGCCACCTCTCACTTGAGCTACCTGCGCGGGAGTTTCGGATCTGCCCTTCGCATCCACCACGCTTAGGCGCTTAGTATTTTCATGTCACCCACCCTCTCCAATGCCTTATCAGAATCACATTTTCTGTTTTTACCCAGTTCTGTCGTTTTTGTGTTTTCTTTTTAAAAATCTGCCTGCTCTCATTAGGTGGACCGCTTCTTCGCCTGTGCAGTGCTTTTCTAAGGTAAGCTAGCATTGGACTGTAGTACCCATACACTGTATTCCGTTTCCATGTGTTTCGTTTCGTCGATCGAATCACTGTCTTGTATTTCATGTCCAGACATTTTGTGCTATTCTCATCCTCTCATACGGGTCTCTCACATTTTTCGATGCTTGATCCGTATACTGCTATTCAATGCTGGTTGGCCCACCCACCTCACGGTTTTCTCGAGATGGGTGGTTTTTGGGTGCTCTGCGCCTGGCTCCGTTTCCCCCGCCAGAGATTTTCCTTTGACCTCGGTATCTCAGAACCGTGTCGTTCTCACCTCTGATGCTTTGATGGACGTTTGAGCACAAGAAAAACTTCCCAAAATCCCTACGTCACAAGTGAATTTGGCGGGTTGAGTAGGGGCTTTCTAGGATGTGTATGGCCCTTTTGCGAGACCGAGGCTATGAGAAGAGTAAACAATTTGAGTGCTTTGACAAAAGGAATGATGTATGGCCAAGACTCGTGTTGAAGCAGATGAGTACATGTGCAGAGTGAATGTCAAAGCTCTACATTCAATGACGTACAAATTGGTGTCAAGAGATGTGAAGCAAGTTTACTGAGTTGTATGCGTCAGGTGGCACTACTTGGGTGACCAGGTATTACTGTTACCTGCTTACACAGAAAACGGAAGAAAAACAGCAGCGCCACAAACAAGAGCCACCGGACGTGTTGTGGCATGCACAGGTGCAAATATTTGGGCCGGGGTGGGGGAAGTCTATTGTGACATTTTCGACCGTGTAGAACCTTTCCCGAGCAAGGTAATCAGGCTGTCGACTCTCAAAACACTGATACGTAAGTGACGATCTTCCCGAACGGGCTGAGTACATAGGAAACTCACTGTGCAACACCAGCAAAATGTGTTTTTCCGTAATTTGCTCTGAAGGCTCAGGCTCCCAAATGAGCCTGCGGAGCACGTGGCTTTGCTCTGGAGCGCTCCCTAGCGCTCCAGAGCAAAAACAAAATTTGCTGAGTAATAAACGTAGGAATTCAGCCTATCGCTGTGGACGAACCCTCCGAATGAGGGGTGCATGTACATTAGTAACTTGAAAAGAATTGAATATCTCTCTCTGCTGTCTGCCTAGTACTGGCAAGGACGGAAGCGTCATTGGGTCAGTGATGGCATCCTTATCGGGACTGGGTAGGCAGCAGAGAAATCTATTTCTTTCTTTTAAAATAGCTAATGTACATGCGACACCAATTCGGAGGAATTATCCAAATCGATAGTCTGAATTTCTAAGCTGAAGGAGGGTTGCCTATGTATTCGACTAGTTCAGGAAGATCGGCGCTTACGCAAGAGTGTTTTGAGAGTCAACAGCTTTATGCATCAGCAAAAACAGGAGGTGTTATGTACAGACCGGTAGAATCATGTAGACTCGCTGAGCTATTCAGGTCTCAGTAGCAGTGCGGGTATCCTAGTAGTTCACGTATGGCAAGCACAGGGCCCAGACAAGGCTGAATGCTGTTTAGTCATGTGGAGCCCCACACAAGCTGGTGGCCACTTGCTGCATGATGCGCCAGGAACCAACCTCGACGCTGGGCAGATGTGCTCAGGTAGCACTCCCCTGTCATACTACGTAAGGGTACTTTGCTGTAAAAATCTCAATGCCAACAAATTCAGACAAAAATGTCGGTTAAAACGGACTTTTTGATGAAAGTTGCAAATTAAAGCCATCATTGCATTTTTTGCTGATGTGTCAAACCATGTACTTTGTTGAATCCTCAGTATTGCTTAACGTGAAGCCGGTCACAAACCTATATGTACATAAGGCGCCCATTGCGGAAATTCCATTTCTCCTACTCTATCTCGTAGATTACCCACAGCTTTGTGCAATGCTTTCGCTGCCCGTCGAATATCAGGCTTTCCTTCAGCCAATACGTCTTGATACAACGCATCCGCAATGATCGGTGCATCGTTATCCATAATTGACCATAGTGAAGCGATCACTGTTGGATAACCAGCTATAATCATTCCCGATGCCAGGTGGACTGCTTCTTCAGGAAGGCTCTTGTCTCCTGTGGCAGTTTGGCAAGCTGACAAAAAGGCCAGGCCAGCGTGCTTCAATGAAATTTTGGCAACTTGGCTAACGTCCAAACGTCCGTCGTGAAGGTAAAAAGCGCTGTGCATTGGCGATTCCAGGTTTTGCGATGCATGGCAAGCTAGATGAACCCAGCTGTGCTTCTGCATTTCCTCAAGTACCGCTGCGGGAGTAGCTATATGGCCCTTTAAATGTGTCTGCCGGTGGTTTTGAAAATGCTCTGAAATTGCCTGTAGCTCATCGATTGTGCCAGGCAGATATGAGAGACCTGGGGTTGATTGTTGTCCCACCGCTAAGATTCCCTGGAAATTATCTGAGCTGGGAGCAACCGTTAACAAAGCAGCTAGTGTGGGCGTGTAGGACGAAACGGCATAGTTGTAGATTTTGGCCTCTTCTCCTGGCATTTCATAAAGGCCGGCAGCGTGAATTGGAAAGGAAGTAAGCGGGCCGGTGGTACGCCAAGTGATGTGGGGCAACTGGTCAACTGGGCTGATGCGCTACGTTGAAGTGGTAAAATTGATATGCCTTCCTTTTGAATAATTTGAACATACCGTATATCCCAAATATTGAAGCACTGGTTGAACTACGCATGTCCAGAGCTGAGCCATACTTGCGGAAAAAGGCCCATTTGCAATAGGCATGACCTTGCGAACCCCCCTTAGTGTTCCCATCCACCCCAAAAAACTGACCAGTGACTCTTGCATATTGACAGCATCTTCATAGGAGAAATCAGGAAGTGCAAGATGATTTACAGCCCCGACGTTATGAGGGATGATAAGTGCATCACAGCGAGTGCTGTGAATATTCAAAATCACTACAGCGCCAGAGTGTGCCGCACGCAGAAGTTCACCTGCTGGCTTTGGTTGCAAGAAATCGCAAAACTGAGGAATCCTGCGAACTTCTTCAACGATATGCTCCCATTCCTCGGCTAATCGTCGATGTCTTTGTGAGACCTGTTCTAAATATGATACCTCGAGTGACAAAGGCGCCGATGAATCTTCTGATGCACGTTCTAGCTGTCCTGCCACATGTCCTAGGCGGTGAGCAAGCTCGGGAGCAATTGCAGAAAGTTCTACGAGAGGAGTACGGAGCTGCAACACCTGTCTCCATAAGACTGAGCTACCCTCCTCGAGCCATTCAATCGATAAATCATATCTCTCAAACGAAATGGCTGCTGCTGCGGCCTCGACTGCAATATCGGATGCCAAAGATAATGAATGTTGACGATGCTTTATAGGACTTCCGAGCCAAATTACCCTAGGCAGTAGGCTCATCACTACGGTATAAGCCTCGAGAGTCGACGTCTGACGATGGAGCGAGGCAATCTTTGCCCAGGTTCGTGCTGATTTGAATCGGATGGACGGACTTCCACCAGCGAGGCCAGCAGCCTCCCGTAATTTTGTGATCCCATTGTTAAGATCGTTGTGCTCAAGGCTTCGCTCATATCGCAAAACCCACGCATTTCCAAGATCGTAAAGTTGTTGCGACCTTCCAGAATGAGTCTCAGGAAGGAAACCAACTGCCTGTGACTGGTATTCAATAGCCATATCAATGATTTGAAGTTCACCTGAGCCCTGAAATTGGTATATGTGACTGTTGCTGAGACTAGCCAAAAACCAAGGCATTTCAGGATGGTCATGAGGCGTAAGACAAACAGCCTTCTGGTGGTAATGAATGGCTTGTTCAATGTCTTGTTCCTTGCCAAGGGATATAAATCGGTGCCTGAACGAGTTACCCAAGCCATCAAGACGCCGAGGCAACTCTATGTGTCCAGCGGGAGTTAAATGTGCTGACTCTTCTTGGTATTCGATAGCAAGTCTATTGTCCTCCAGGTCAGCAAAATGCTCGAATCGGCATTGCAAAGAGCCACCGAGATTGCTAAGTCGACTCGGGCGGTGCGCGTGGCCGTCGGGAGTGAGTTTGAGCGCTTGAGTTTGAGAATCGATCGCACTGTTCAGATCTTTGTGCTCCCCAAGCCAAAGATATCGCTGCAGGAGCGAATTACCACGGTTATCTAAGCGCCTAGGCATGTCTGCGTGATCAACGCATGTCTTTTCCAACGCGTGTGTTTGGTGGGCAATAGCCTGATCAATATCGGAGAGGCTTCCTACTCGCTCGAATCGCCGTCTTAAGGACTCTCCCAGAGCATCCAACAGTCTAGGCATGCTTGTGTGTCCATCTCTAGTCAAGGAGACCGCCTGCCCATGACAAGCTATGGCGTTGTCGACGTCCTCTAGCTCACCGAGGCGCTGGAACCTCTGCCTGAGCGAGTTTGCCATGTTCTCAAGGTGCCTAGCCCGATCAATGTGATCTTCCGGCATCAAGGACAAAATCTTTGATTGATATGATATAGCCCGCTCGAGGTCACTGAGATCGCCCGTCTGCTCAAAACGACGTCGGGTCGAATGCCCAAGTTCGCTAAGCCAACCCATGGTTTCTTTGGAGAGTGTTTTCGTAAGCAACAGTGCTTGCGTGTGAAACTCAACAGCCCTATCGGAATCTACGCTATCGCCTTGTTGCTTATATCGCCTCTGGAGCAGGTTTCCCATTGTTTTTAGATACTGGGGTTTGTGACCGTCGTTATCTGGTGTCAATGACAAAGACTTGTCGATCAATTCAATTGCTAGATCAAGGTCTTGTGGCTGACTGGTATGACCAAATCTGCAGGCATAAGACTCGCTAAGAGTAGTGAATAAGACTACTATATCCTTCTGGCTGCGTGGAGCTAGCGACACGGCCTTGCCCTGGTGGATAATAGCATCATCGAGGTCAGCAAGTTCGTTTGAATGGTTGAAGCGATGTATCAAAAGTTTTCCAAGGAAGCAAAGGTGTTTTGATTCGTGGGCATGACCTAGAGGCATAATCCGCAGAGCGTCAATCTGCCGAGCAATAGCTAGCTCGAGGTCCGCGAGATTGCATTCAGGCCGCCGACTAAGATATCGCTGGAGAATTGAGGTGCTTAAGTTGCCCAGCCTCAGATGCTTCTCTGGCTGAGTATCGTGCGTATGTGAAACTGCCTGGGTGTGATAATTCACAGCTTGACCTATGTCAAGGAGCTTTCCAAGGCGCTCGAACCGTTGCTGAAATAGCATGCCGAGGCTTGCAAGCCACCTCGCTCGTTCCATGCTGCCAGTGGGGAAGCGCAGGAGTAAATTTCTCTGATGATATATCACTGGATCGAGATCTGGACACTCATAAGCCTGAAGGGTGTTGATCTGGGTTGTTGTATTGAGAGTAGAGCAAACGGATGACCGGGATTCATATCCAGAAGGTAAGCTTGTAGTACCGACCAAGGGGCCAATCTACTTACTGAGGGGCTGTGAATGGTACGACCTGCGTGATTTCTAGACGCTGTTGCACTTGAGTTAGAGGGCGACCCTGATGTGTGTTGGCGATCTTCGGATTTGGCCAGTTGCGCACCCTCGTCCGCTATCCCATTACTCTCGGTGTTATCATTCTCATCCATGTTGGTGGTCGCAAGCGGGCTTTGGGACATCAATGTAGTTATGAGACCACGTAGTGGGCGAGGACAACTGTGAGCGCTCATCGGTTGGCTTAAATAGTCATGGCCGCATAGGTGTTCCGAGGCACTACATGGCCGTGCCTCCGGCAGCTGGTTTCTGGATTGATTGAGCGCCCGGCGGATTCAAGCTGAATAAACGCCCGCGAAACGTAAAAAGCTCGCACACATTGTTACCGGCTGGAAGCGCTTTTCAGCCGGAATCAGCGAAACGACACCAGCTGTAAACAACGGTGTACAGGTGTTCGATACAAGAAATCTGTTAGACTCAGACTCCTGGTGGATTGTGAGCGCTGGGCCAATAATGAGTCAAACAGTGAACCATTGAAGAAGCCGTTCATTGGTTCAGTGGCGCATCAGGTATACCAGTTTCTTTTGTGGCACCACGTAGACTGTGTAGAAATTGAAGTTCCTTTCCTGGTGCTATGTAGGAACACGGGATCTGTGTAGATCAATGTAGAATCCCAGGATGCGTGTTGAGCTACATTGAAGTATGTTTTCACATTAATCTACACAGGGTTCCGAGATCTACACGGCTGCCCCAATGGTTGACATTTTTCCGGGTGGAGGCGCAAAGCCGGAAGTTCCCATAGTCCGAGTCTAGTAAGCTGGTGAGAACCAAGGCGGTTCCCAGCTGTTTAAATTTCCAATTCTATCGGAGCTGATTACAGACCTTCACCGGCATAAACTCAAGCCGGGCAGTGCAAGCTGTGCTTCTGCTTTGTCTCACCGGTTTTTTTCAATGTAAATAGCCAGAATACCAGATATGATTGATTTAGTGCATTCCTCTTATTTGATGGTCGGTTTCTCAGCAAAAACCCGCTAAGTTCTGGAGCGCTCCGGAGCGGCAGGTTGCTCCGGATTGCGTAGGAGCTGAACGAGCAACAAGTATAGTGCTCCTGGGCGCTCCGGAGTGCTTGGGAGCACTTCCAAGTGTCATGTCATGTGATCACGAGGGCTCCAGAGTGCTCTGGAGCTGCCGGAGCGGCTGGAGCCACCCCCTGTGATCCGGAGCGCTCCAGAACTTAGGAGGATTTTGCTGAGTTCAATCTGTGCCACACCACACGTTTCCTAAGGTTTGAATGTGAGCTTGATTCCAGCTGGCATGATGCCTGGGATCATTGCCACTATGCTTTATGCCACTGAAGGCCACACAGCCTCACTTGAAGGCAGACTAACCCCACCACACTTGCAGACATGTTGATTCGAGCACTAGAGGTACTGCGTCTGCAAAATCGGCGTAGGCTCATTATTGGTAATGAGCGCCAATTAGCGCTTTGAGCCAAATAAGCTATCCCTCCGGATAGGTAGCACCGATTAGAACCGGCATTCTCGGTGAGGAAAGGGATAAAAAAAGTGAGCGCTTATTAGCGCGCCAGGTTCTCAGATGACTCTAATTAGACCGACGTGGGTTCAACGGATTCCGGGGGCTAACATTGATAAAAGTGCTAATTAACACTGATGAGATCATTGCTCATTAAAGATTTCTTTCACCCGAGTGTCTAATTAGAGCTTAATGGTAGTAATCACACCCGTGGTCATGAGTCCTAATCAGAATGGGCATGGCTCAATGGCACTAATTAGGAGCAACGGCTTTGGGCCGGCGTACGGCTGCGTGGCACGCCGATTCACGGCGGGGCCGGGACCCAATCTGATGCGCACGGCGGGATTGATGCGCACAGCGGGATTGATGCCCACGGCGGGAAATGTGTAGCATAGAATTTGAATAAATTGCGGATATACGTGTAGCATACATATACGTGTATAAGACGTGTATGCAACTGTAACTATGCACTCGATTTTGTCCCAGGACCCCGTAACTGTGTGCCTGAAAATAATGGGAACAAGCGAGTTTGCTCCCATTAAGTTGACATGCGCCGAGGCATGAGATCATTGGGCAACTGCTGACATCATGCACAGCCATACATTCGTAGTCTGCAAGACACTCGCACTGATATATTATATTGGAATATAAAGTACTACTGAGTCCAAATCAACTCAATATCTTTGTTTCACACATATAGAGGTCCTAAGAAGCAACAATAAAAAGTGATGGGAAATGATTTTATCGCAGGAATTGAACCGAGGACCCAAGATTTTACCATGTGGGCATTGCAGCGTTCCAACCACTGGACCATATGGCCTCAGGAAACCTCGCCCACCTGGGACATACGGTAGGCGTATGAATTCAATGTCGTCCTATTACCCCGGACACCGCTGAGGGTGCAGCAAATCAGCTCCGTTTTTGTCTGGCACTTTTTTGTTTGACACAACTTAGCAAAATACCCACTTCGTGGTGGAGCGCTCTGGAGCGCTCCAGACGTCAGGAAAAAACCTGGCATCAAATTTGCCGGTAAACAGCAAACCGCGTCCGTTAGTGGCCGTTGCACAGCTCTCAGGCAAATTTGCGCAATTTGCCCCAGCAAATCAGGTGTAACCGGGTAAATAACCACTTATAAAAGCGGGGGGATGGTAAACTGAGAAAACTGGCAAATCGGGGTTAATAACTCCAAATTTGATTTGGTGGTTTTTCCTGACAGAGGACATCAGGAGAAAAATACTGGGCCAAAGAGCCAGTGAAAGTCTCAAAAGACAAGAGAACCTGCCCTCTCCGCAAAGGCTTGGAGAGCGTCAGAGAGCACTACTGGCTATATGGCCCTGAACTAAAACCATAGGAACAGTACTCACTTGCTACTCACGGAATTCACCGCTATATCTTGAATTTAACTGTCCCAATCAATTCATTTTGCCAGGCTTTTATAGTACAACTTTTTTTCGGCTGTAAATACAGTAGTGAATGGGCAAGGAACGATACACAAAAGTATCTGCCAAGAGACCTTCCATCAGGGAAAACCCCCAGTACAGAATGAATGATATTGACCTAAATTTAGGTGTATTAAAGCTTTTAGGTTTTTACCAACCCCCCCCCCCTGTTTGTACACCTAAATTTAATAAATTTAGGAATTTCAAGTTTCTCAAAGATGTTCCTTTGGTCATGTTTGTCACTTCTAGCACTTTTCCAGATTTGGCATTCAATCAATTTAGGCAAATTTAAGAAATTTAGGTAAATTTGAAATTGAGATCTTAATGAAAGTTGAGCATTTTCCTGATGAACTCAGTCTCACTCAAGTGTCCCAACCAGACAAGGACAAGGCGGGTATATGAGTGCCAAGGTCAGAGGGTAGGTGTTTGTTCAATTTTGTATCTGGCAGACTTGGTTGGTTCAGGCGTTAGACAGCAGTGGCGTGACTGGATACAATTGCCTAGAAATAATCTCCATTTTGGGCAATTGCTGACCAAGCCTTTGATGACAAGTTGTCACAACCCCTAAATGGGAGGTGTGACTTCTCAAGCAAAACTGGATTTGCTGGGGAGCACCAGGGAGCACCACAGGTTTCTCCGTACGCTCTGCAAGCCTCCGGAGCACAGGTCACGTGCCGGGAGCAGTCAAAAAGTCAGTTGTGAGCAGTCAAAAATGTAGATTGAGTAAAATTGAAATGTACATAGACTAAAATGAGCACAAAGTCAGATAATTGTGCAGTTATGAACATTATATGCTAAGTTTTTCAGTGCTCCTGGCACGTGACCTGTGCTCCAGAGGCTTGCGGAGCGTACGGAGAAACCCGTGGTGCTCCCTGGCGCTCCCTAGCAAATTCAGTTTTGCTTGAGCATACTGTAATTAGAGTATGAGAATGGGGTTGGTAGCTGCTATGGAGCGATGGACTGTGGAGGGTGTATATACCTGAGGACTAGTTCCTTGCAATGGTGCAGAGGGACCTAGGTAGTAATGGGGGAATGTCAAGGTATTTTGACTTGAGTCTCCTCAGTTGAAATCCTGCTGTATATATAGTACTCCAATACAAATAAGAAGTGTATACCAACAATGGTGTAATAGATAAAGGGATATACAATGGTGCAATAAGAAGTTGGAAGTGTCCATTGCTAAGCGAGAACAATAGAGACGGAATATTAGGGAAATGATGTTCTGTCTTAGTAACTCTGAGGGAACTCCGGGGGATTAGGTAAGAGGTGCCAGGATCATGTGACCTAGGAACTGTTCCAATAGGCGCCGGATAAATTCGACAATAAGGGAATAAAATCAAGGGGTCGATCCAGCGGTGCAACACAAGTGATCGACGGCTGGCAAGCACCCTATGGAGCTTAGCACAATTGTGGGGGGTGGCAACCCAATAGTACACATAAGCATTTGGCGTCCAGGCAAATTGACCAAACAACCATCCCAAAATGGAAACTGGGTCTTTTTCCTGTCTGCAAGCGTAGAGGCTCACCACATCACTCTATGCTCAGACTCAAGGTAGAAGTAAACATCATTTGTTGGGCGCAAGGGACTCTCCGGGTAATATTCACCGTTGCTGCAGTTTATGAACAATTCTGGAACCTTAAAACTTTGTAACAAGCTCTGCCCAAGATATCGACACAGACGATTCCACCATAGCACTTTGAAAATAAGACTGTACATTGTTTCAGATTTTCTAATAAATTATTACGGTGTCTAGCCGTGCAGGAAAGTGCATATAGATTGGTCAATTATGTAAGCAGATTCTGGTGCTCTGTTTGCGCTGGGAGCCTCTTATCTCCATCTTATAGCTCCGGGGTCACCCACTCAATGATAAGAAAGTGCTATGTATTCAAATCAAAGAAACCTGAGAGTTAAGAAACTCAATTCTTTGCCAGAAAGGACAAGTTACAGCAAATCACCCTAACATTGACAGTACCTGGACGATGTTGGCATAAAGTGATTGTCACAAGTCCCCAAACGGTAGTTTATAAATTTTGATCTAACTTCACCCAATGGTGTGTGTGATTTCCGACGACCTGAGGACTCGCAGACGTTCTGTAGCAGCAAAGCTCTCTCATTTGATCCAATTATAGCTATCTCAACTGGAAAATCCTGGTGCATTCATAAGTCTATTGTAAACTACACCTTTTTTGTGACTCAAATCCTTGCCCTGAGGGAGGTACACTATCTGCCGTGTTCCCACTACTCAAGCAAAACCGAATTTGCTTGCAAGCACTCGCGAGCGCCTCGGGTTTCTCCATATGCTCTGTGAGCCTCTGGAGCACCGGTCATGTGCCGGAAGCGTTCCCAAAGTCAGCTGAGACCATTCTAAAGTTTGCACCAGGTATTATTGTCACTCAAGGAGGCTATGCCAAGAACTGAGATGAGTATATGTGCAGCTTTGAGCGTTACCAGCTGACTTTTTGGATGCTCCCAGAATGTGACTGGTGATTTGGAGGCTCATGGAGCATACAGAGAAACTCGAGGCGCTCGCGAGTGCTCACAAGCAAAGTCAGTTTTGCTTGAGTAACAGAGGTCCTGTTTAGCTCGGCCACGTGACTGGACACAACCAACCTATGGATTGCGACCCCCCAACAATTGTCCTGGTAGACTTACAATTGGTCACCGCACCATAACCCACTAGCATGTAGATTACAGTCACCTAATAGAAATTGAAGCCAGATATGAGTTTGCTTAACATGCACTCTTAGATGTGCAAAATTATTTTTGTCTGATTTATGGTGAGATGCACAATTTACTGGAAAAAGGTAACACCAATGTTATTGCCAAGGCTCATTCTTTGCCTCTTCCGACAATCGCTGTGCCCATTCCTCTTGCTCTCACACTGTGAGACACTCTGTTTGCATCCATTTTCTAGGTCAAAATCTGCTGGCAATGCGGCTGCGCACCTATCAGGTCAAAATTTGGGTCCTGGACATTGCACTCAGCCTTAGGCACACGTAGACGAGCCTGTTGCTCCCTCTCCACAATAGAAGCTTAATGCCGACCCTCTACAAATCCTCGAGCTCTTGAAAACTCTAGGGTTTGATCTCAGGACTTTTATTCTATGTAAACCCCGAGTCTCATGCCGACTTGACAGTGCAAGCGGCTTGTAAGAGCTTTCCTGGCTCTAGGCTGTTCTCCCCTTGCGTTGGCTGGACTCGACGCCAATTGAACAGGCCATTGCTCGGCTCACACAAGATATATGGTATGTAGTCGTGGATTTTACTTGCCAACCTTGGAGGACTAACAGACGGGCTCTTCAAGTTTGCTTGATGGACTGCTGTCAAATGAGTTCCAGAGTTTGTTTGAGATGACTACTACTCTAATTTTACGTTTTGGCGCAGTTGTCGTATTCATGTAAGTACTTGCCTGTACCACATGATCTATACTCGACTTTCTGACACGTTATAACGCAGTCCTATCTTGGTGGTCCCTGGTGCACTCACATTGATCATGGGAATCTAGATCAGACAAATCTAAATTGCCGCTCAGATTTCTGTCAAGTGCAAGATGTCCAACGCTCGCTTGCCCCTTTTCAGCCATTTCGGTGCTGCACTCAATGTAATTACATTAATCCGGGTGTACGGCGCTGATGACCAGTTCAGAGTAGGGATGTCACATGGCTAGCGCTGGAGAGGCCCGAGGGGGCTGGAGCAGGTATCCAGTGGCAGAGGAAAGGTGTCTATAGGTCACGTGACTGTAGCGTACATATCCTGAGGGCACAGCCCCCCACGACAGCACGGGCATCCTGCATCAATTCAGTAAACACCCCAAACTGAATTGGTGCCAGATTCCCGCACTACCCACACAACATCTCCAGTTCAGAGGTGAGGTGCTGAAGCAAAATGACAAGTAATCCAGTGCAGCAGATGGGGACGACCACCACCATGTTGGTTTCCGACCCTTTCCCACGAAGCCCCTTCCTGAGCCACCTCACCAACAAAATCCTCCAGGCCTTAGATGAGATACCCTTTGCCAGTGCTGCTACCACTTCTGGTGATTCCTACCTTGTGTGGACTAAAGTTGCTCACATTGTCCTGTTCCCGCTGGTATCCATCAGAGAAAACCCCAAGTTCAAATTATTGGTTATTTGCCCCAATTTTCCCATTTTCCCAATCTACCAACCCTCCCTCTTTATTTGCTACTATTTTCCCCATTTTCCCCTGTTTTCCCAGGGAAAATACGGAAAACCGGGGAAAACTTGGGTGAATTTGACCATTAGGTGGTGTTACATAACGTTACAGACCAAGTTTACCTTTTTGGGGTAAATTTGCCCATGGGGTTTTTCCTGACGTCATTCTTCATTTGTACCACCATTCCTGCCCCCAATGCTTATGCAAACATGAAGTCCAACCTCGAGTGCGTACACAAGCTTTGCTCACTCATCATGCAACACACCGAGCAGATGGCAGAGGCCCTCCACCTTGACATCCTTGCTTTGGACAGCCATGGGTCTGCCCCCACAGAACCCACCTCCCCTGCCCCCCCCCCTTCAGCAACACCTCCGGAGCCCGTTCAGGCAGCTCAACCAGTAGTCCCTGCACCAGACCCTCTGCCCAGGCCACGCCCTTGTCGCAAGGGCAAGCAGACATGCATATCCCAACCAGCTGTGCCAACTCAGGCTAGCCTACCCTCTAGACCCAACATCCCTCCTTCCAATACCAAGATTACAGTTCCCATGGCGACCAAACCTGTGAGGTTGGTTGTGCATTTTGGTGGCAACCCTCCAGCAACGTTATGTGGGCTCCCGACATCTGATCTCTTCCGACTCACTTTGGTGGGCATCAAAGGCCCCCAGACCCTAGGTGTTCACTGGAACAGGTCCAACAATCTACTCATTTCCTACCCAAGTGGCACACCCTGCAGTGCAGTTCTTGCTGCTTGACCCCCTCTCCGGACAGCTTTGGGTGTTCCGGAAACCACTGTCATGACAATTGACACTCCTTGGACCAAACTCATGGTGTCCAGCATCCCTGCACGTCCCTCCCCAGGGGCTCCAGTATATTCTGAAGCTGACATCATCAACTCATTCCTACTCAACCCCACCGTCAAAAACCTTACCATCACCCGCCAACCACACTGGATCCGCAACCCATCCAACATATCTGGTGCGCACTCCTCATTTGCCTTCTCATTTGAGGACCCTGATCACACCTTTTCACGTTCTCTTTTAAAGTCTTCATTATTTATGTTCGGATCTCCAGTTACTGTCAAGAAATGGAAACTACCGCCACCAGTGGCGCTGTAACGGAGCAGGAGTTAACCTTGGGAGGGAGAATCTTAACTAGGGTATCCTCATGGACACTTTCTTTCTTTCACATTGTTTCTTCTGAGGTAAATGGCCTGCAATCTCACCTGTAAAATTTATTATGCATATGTGCAATACATATTCGGAATGCTGAGAGTTTTGCGCATTTAATGAGCCCTTGCTCAACCAATTGTGATGGGTTTGAAGGTCAGTGATTTCCACCTTTGTGCATCTAGAGCCCTCTTGTGGCTCGTAGAGTGTCTGTACGGCCACGCCAGCACGCAGGAATGCTCACATACCTGCACAGTACCCGCAGTGATGCAGGCGGGGCAGGTTGCCCGCAAATTCCCGCAATTCCCACATGCGGGTGCGGGTGCGGGATTGGCAATTTGGTGCCAGATTCCCGTATGTGGGTGCGGGACTGCGGGAATCACTCGCCCGACATCCTTAGCTTTAGTTGCTTCCAGACACAGGATGAAATGTGCTTGTCGTGATAACCTATCCACTACCACAAGTATGCTATTGAAGCCGTCAGAGATAGGCAATTTCACAATGAAGTTGTAGTTGATCTCCTCCCAAGGCCAGTCGGGGATGCCCATACTCCTTCCTGGTACTATTTGTTTGTGTCCCTTGTTTCCCTGGCAGGTCTCGCATGAGGTTATGAACCCAGTTATAGTGTTCTTGATCCCTGCCCAGTAGTAGGGTCCTGATAATGAATTGAGCATCTTGTTAATTCCCTGGTGTCCGGCTGTTGGTTCATCATGATAGTGTTCCAATAGTTTCAACTTAATTTCGTCACTGTTTGGTACCAGTATCCTCCCTTCAAACCACAGAAGCTCTTCCTTCCATTCATATTTGTTGTATTGCTTCCTGATTGAAGGGGGAAGCTCCTTCTTCCTTTATACGCTTGATATGAGTACCTCCATAGATTTGTTGTCTCCCTGAACTTCTTGGATGACCAAGATGATGTCCAGATTATCTTCTGCCCTAAACCCAATGAATTGTTCCACAGCAATCATGGTTTGGTGTTCTTTCTGGATATCCAGATGATTGCTTCTTTGCAATAGTGTGTCCAGTTTGTCCAAAGGTTTCCCAGCCCTGTAGACAATGTGGAAGTTGAACGACGCAATCTCACTGTACCACCTGGAATGTCTTTGCTTGAACTCTTTAGCAGTTTTCCAGTATTCCAGGTTTCTATGGTCAGTATAGACAATGACCAGTTGTTCTGTGAGTTCCAAAAACAGCTGCCAGTGGTGCCATGCTGTGATGATGGCATGAAGTTCTTTGTTGTGTGTGTTGTAGTTCATTTGTGACTTAGTGAAACTCTTGGATAGGAAGGCAATCAGGTGGAGATATCTGTCACTTCCTTTCTGACTGAGGATAGCTCTCATGGCTACTCCTGAGGCATCAGTCTCAAGGTAGTAAGGTTTACTGGGATCTGGGTGTATGAGTACCAGATCTTTAGTGATTTCTTCCTTGATTTTGTCGAATGATTCTTATTCTTCTTTGCCCCAGGCCCATTTCTTTTCCTTTTGTGTGAGTCCTGTAAGGGGTTTGACTATTCAGCTGAAGTCCTGCACAAATCGTCTATAGAAGTTGGCAAACCCTAGGAAGGCTTGTACCTGTTTGACTGTCTTGGGTTCCTTCAATTCCTGTATGTCTTTGATTTTGTCTTTTTCCATGGAGATTCTATCTGGTGTCACAACAATGCCTATGTAGGTAACATTGGTGATGTAGAAGCTGCACTTCTTGATTTTAAGAAAAAGGTGGTTGTCCTGTAGGCGCTGTAGGACCTGTTGCACATGCTTTGTGTGTTCTTCTCTGTTTTGGGAGCAGATCAGAATATCATCCAGGTAGACAATGACAAATACATCAATCATGTCCCTGAAGATATGATTCATGAACCGTTGAAAGCATGCCAGAGTGTTCTTGAGACCAAAGGGCATGAACAAGTATTCATAGAGCCCATCCTTGGTTCTGAACGCTGTTTTCCATTCATCTCCTTCTTTGATCCTGATCTTGTTATATCCGCTCCTAAGATCTAGCTTTGAGAAGATCTTGGCGTCATGTAGTTTTTCCAGAAGGTCGTCCTGTAAGGGTATGGGGAACTTGTCACTGATAGAGACTTCATTGATGGCTCTGTAGTCAATCACCATCCGACGGCTTCTGTCCTTCTTTGGCACATAGAAGCATGCAGCTGCGGTTGGGGATTCAGAGTCCCTGATTTTATGATCCGCTTTTTCTTCTTTGATGTGTTGCACTACTTCTTGTGAGAGAATCTTTGACATAGGGATTGGACGTGCCGCTCATGGTATTTGTGTGTTCTCTTTGAGGTTGATTTCACAGTCAAATTTGCCTCTGTGTGGTGGTAGTTCCTTGAAGTGTACCTCACTGAATACCTGTGAGAAGTCTTGGAACTCCTTGGGCATTTCAGGTTCCTTGGGTGTTGTCGCCTTTTTTCCTTGTGTGGGTTTATGATTGGTGTTGTTCCACCATTGTATACCCCCAATCTTCCAGTTGATGTCAAGTTTGGTTTCTTTTAGCCACGTCATTCCAATGATTGCTTCTGTGTCTCCTAGCGGAATTGTGTAGAAATGTTGTTTGAACTTCTGTCCTTGAAGTGTTAACGTGATAGTGGCCCTGAAGCGTATTTTGTCTTCTATTTCCTGTCCGTCAATGCCTATTACTGTCAGCGACGACCACTAGGGAGTGACCTGCAATGGCTCTAAGTCCACGCAGAACCAAACTAGCTCAGGGCTTAGTTGGTGAAAGGGCTGCCATCGATGCTCAAAGGCAAAGGGGTCTTACAAGGGTAGGATTGGGACAAGACCCAGGGATAATGATTAATAGTATTTGCACTTAGACTGAAGAGTCTTGGGCAGGAAACCAATCAGGGACCAATGTGGTATGAAAGGGTAGAAGTGGTATGAGAACAGGAGGTCGAGTTCTGAGGCTTAAGGCTCTCAGTCTCTCCCTTATATATTCCTCAATCTATTTTAGTACATGAAAACTATTTTATAGAAGGAGTGGAAAGCGTATGGAGAGAAGTGTTGTGCTGGCAAGAGAAGTGCATATAAGCGAACCCTTAAGCGACGCACAGCCACGCTTACAAACAAGCGCCGTGGCTATGCTTACATCAGGTGGCAATTACACATAAATCGAATAAACGCGACTTAGAGAAACTGAGAATGAAGATAAAATGAAATAAAATCATAGAAAATCATAGAAAATTGTAATAAATCCGTGTCACAGTCTAGGCCATGACAATTACGTTGTGGTGATGCTGAAGCTCGATTAAAGGGATAGAGTGTTGTTGTGCGAACATGATGTTGATGAAGTTTCTTGAAGAACCAGAGTCAATGAGGGTTTTTACAGGGTACATGATTCCTTCAAAGTTTGTGTACCAAGTCGAGTTGTTATCAGAGGTTTTTAGCTGGTATACATGTTTTTTGAAGGTACTGGGACAGGCACTGACATGGATTCAGGCTGTCGTTCTAGTATTCCAACTCCGTAGAGGATTCCTCCTCATTTGCCTCTTCCTCTGTTTTGCTGATGTGCCCTGTTTCTGCAGCTTTCCCTTTGTAGTCCTTCTTCTCGTCCTTCTCTTGTACCCATTCTTTAGATTTACAAGTAAGGATTCAATGACCTGTTTTGCCACATTTGTGTCATGACCCACCCCGTTTCCTTTTCTCGTGGCTTACCTTTTCTCATGGCTCATGACCTGAGTCATTTCTGTTGGCTGTGTTCCTTTTGTCTCACTCGCGCTGTGTGCTCATCAGACGCTGCCTCGTTCTGTATGACTCGCCACATGCCTTATGCTGTGCGAGTCTGACTCAATGTACGTTCTTGTTTTGTCTGGGCTGTACACCCTTTGCCTACATATCTGAGCCGGAGCAAGCCTGGTTTACCCAGCTTGCTCTACACTCGTATTTTACCCTTTTCTATCTGGCCCTCAAAGCCACTCAGTTATCTCTCATCAGTTATTCAGCCTAGCTGTCTTATCGCCTACGCCAATATCTCCGCTTGACTCACTTGTCTACTCGCTTGTCCCTGCCACCTGATACGTTTGCCGTCGCCAGTTCCTTGCACTTTCACAACATCTAGAAGAGGTTGTGACAATTTGATACATTTTCCTTCTTTCTTGCGTTGCTCCGTTACTTCTGTGGGTACCCAGTTGGGGCTGTCTTTGTCCCATCGTTTGTGTTCTGTGTTTGACCCAGAGGCTTTGCTGGTTTCGGTAGTCGCCGCTTTGCCTTGTTTGGTTCGTCATTTGCAGTTATTGCGATTGTCACGATTGGTCTCCCTACTTGCTTCAAAGAGTATAGTGTCGGTTCAGATTGCGAAGTCATGCCAGTCTTAGATCGTCCAGATGTCTACCCTGCTATGGATTGCAGCTTGTACTGCAGCTTGACAGATGTTATCCTTGAGACCCTTCTTGAACTTCCTGATAAGGGATGCTTTGTTGTCAGAGAGTTCTTCGGCAATTTCTTGGAACAGGGTAACATAGTCACTAGCGGATTTGGTTTGGCAAAGACAGTCCAGACGTTCTCCAGCCTTTTCTTCTTTCATAACTTCTCCAAAGTGTTTCAGGAACACAAGTCAGAAAACCTGCCAGGATAGCAGTTCTCCTGTCCAGTCCTCGTTATTTACACGTTGCAGTCGAACCCTTGCCCAACCACTTCCCACGTCCTTGATGTTAAGAAGGAAAGTGGATATTTTTCAGTGGTCATCGGCAAATGCTTGTCCACGGCTACGGAAGTAGATTTCCATCTGAAGCATGAAGTGATCTGCGTCTTTTCCTTGTTTTCCTTTGAAGGGTTCAGGCTTTTTGATCTGTGCTTCTTGGGGAATTGTGGGATTATGGCTTCAACTTCAACTCCTGTGCCTTTTGTCCCTTCATTCCCTGTGACGGTCCCTTCGAGGTCTAACTGGGCTACGTTCTCGGCTGGATGGTCGAGATGAGTCGGGGTCTGATGGGGGGCCAGGAGAGCAGAATCAAGGATGATGCAGTGGCACTTGTCGTCCCCTTTGTGACAATTGGGCTTGATCCGGTATTTCTTTGCCAAAGTCTTGTATGCTGACTGAGGTGATAGAACTAAGGCTTTGTGCATTGTCCTCTGGTACTGGTATGTGGTTGTTGATACCTTGTAGTGTCTCAAAGATGTTGGCAAGTCATCGGTTTTGCTGTTCCATCATTTGTCATAGGGCCCCAAGATTGTTAGTCATTACAGCCTATGTGTTGCGCAGACGGTCCATACTGTCAGGCATATTTGCCAAGGTGCGTATTTGTTCTTGTACCACTCGAATGTTGTTCATATTGGTGCAGATGTCTAGTCCTGCTTGGTAGAGGTTGGTAGCGTTAGCGCGGTTGTTACGCTCTAGTTCCCTGTTTTCATCTTCCATGTGGTCCATTCAATCGCTGATACCCCTGACCTGCTCAAGTATGGTGTTGTTTGATTGTACCAGTACTCTTGTGGTTTGTCCGATTTCAGCTGGGGGGGGTCCACACAGTTATTTGTTCCCGGAGTGGTTGTATGACATATTCCGCTTCTTCTTGTATGAGAGCTTGTGTTTTGGCTTCCATCCTTCGTGCCCTTGCAGCATTGTTTGCTTCAGAGCGTTGTTCTTTCTCCATTCCAGCTACTGAGGGTGGTTGTGCAAACCCCATGATTGAGCTTACTGTCAACCCAATGTTGGGTGTTGGAGGCATGGAGCGTTGGCTTACTATACTCCCTTGTGATGATTGTACAAGTGTCCCAGTGAGGGGGTGTCTTGTATAGGTCTCATCAGGGTTTGGTATAATATGTGAGGATGCTCCGACTGCTTCTTCTTCTTCTGGTCCTATTGTCACAGTCCTATTTCCTTTCATCCCAAAGTCTGGTAGTCGCATGGGTCTCCCAGGCGTTGGTTGCCTTATGGTAGGTTTGGACTGGTTTCCTTGTCCCTGTTCCTCTGAAATCTCAAAAGAGGGACGTCCTCCTGGAACGGTGCGTCTGGAACTAGACGCTATTGGTTCTATTGGTTTAGGAGTTGTGGAAATTGTGGGAATTGTGGAGATTACCGGTTGTTCTGCTGGTGGGATTATCTGCAGGACTTCTTTGGTCATGTCTTGGTTGTCTTCTGTGGCCCTTGATTGAGGTCAACTGCTGCTTTAGCCTATGCCCTCATTCATTTGTTCAGGTCCTGTTCACGTGTCAGATCTCGTGGCTTGTTTGCTATTTCTTCTACTCCCAGCACCCCCTATATTGCTGGATGTTTGTAACATTTGTGGTCGTCTTGAGCGAGTAGGTACAGTCGGGGTTGAGGATGTAGACTAGTTCAATTTCATTGTTAGCTGTTACGTATTCGTTGTTGAGTTGTACAATGAAGTAGTTGTTGTTCTTGTTGTGAATGTAGTATACTGGTATTTCACCTATGATGGTGTCGACGTATCCCCACAGTTCCAGCTTAGTCTTGGCTGCAAAGGTGGCGGAAGGGTTGGTGGCCATGAGATAGCGTAAAGCTTGCTCTACAATGTCACAGCCCTCTTGGCTTGACTTAGGTGTATCTTGACGCAAGTGGTTGAGCTATCAAGTGGCATTCTACAAGCTCTTAGTCCTGACGATGAACTCAGGAGATACGTTGTTGAGAGCTAAACCCAAAGTGTTGAGGTGGTTGTATATGACGTAGTCTTTAGTCTTAAGAGTGTTGGAGGATGGTACAAGTGATGCGCTAAAGCCTTCACTTATAGTACTGTCCTGCCTTCACACCTATGAGGGGAGATTGACAAGGTAGCGCAAGCTGGAGATCCTGGGCTTGCTCACCCTTCTTTTTATGCACAGGCGGTGTACAGCCTCGTCAGTACATGTGAAAGTCCATCTACCAGTAAGAGTGTATAGAAGCATAAGGTGTAACACAAGAGTCACCATGAGAAGTGGTCTGTGCGTAAAGACCCAAGGAGTGTTTGTGGTTAGATGTTGTAAGCCACAAGTCCGTGTCTAAGCAAGCCAAAGGCCAGGCCTTAGACGAGAAAAGGGCACATAAAGAAAGAAAATAGTCCAGTGGGTTATAACATCCTATAGGATAATAACTACAACAGTAACCACAGAGAACAGATTATGCTTACATAATGACCCCCTTTGGAATATCATACCCCTGATAAAAAAGCATCCTGGAAGTAGACATGGGGTAGTGCTACTAAACCAGGATCAAAGTCTATGAACCTACCACGTTCATAAGATACTGTCCTACATCAGGGAAAACCCCCAGTACAGAATGAATGATATTGACCTAGATTTAGCTGTATTAAACCTTTTATGTTTTTACCAACACCCTTGTTCATACACCTGAATTTAAGAAATTTAGGAATTTCAAATTTCTCAGAAATGTTCCTTTGGTCATGTTTGTCACTTGTAGCACTTTTCCAAATTTGGCATTTAATCAATTTAGACACATTTAGGGGCATTTAGCGGATTTAGCCAAATTTAAGAAATTTAGGTAAATTTGAAATTGAGATCTTAATGAAAGTTGAGCATTTTCCTGATGTAGGGGAACCATGGGGAACCATCTGAGCACCTCCTGAATAACTCTACCAACATAATGGAGTTGCTCCTGATTATTGAAGTCTGGCAGCCGGTTGGGACCAATGACATTGTCAATCTCACTCTGTGGTTTTGCTTGAACATCAGAGAACAGTAATATTGCCACAAAAAATGCCATGAGAGTACTAGCGGTCTATTGGATTATACAAAATTTGTCACCAATAATACCCGATATTTGTAGCTCATGTTCCTATACCATATCTATCCCACTTAAGACGATGAGACAATCTGAGTTGTCTCTAGTTTTCCATTCAAACTCTGTGGGGGTTACCTGATAGCAAGGTGATAGCAATGTGCTGGATGTAGCATCAGGAAAATGCTCAACTTTCATTAAGATCTCAATTTCAAATTTACCTAAATTTCTTAAATTTGGCTAAATCCGCTAAATGCCCCTAAATGTGTCTAAATTGATTAAATGCCAAATCTGGAAAAGTGCTACAAGTGACAAACATGACCAAAGGAACATTTCTGAGAAATTTGAAATTCCTAAATTTCTTAAATTCAGGTGTATGAACAAGGGTGTTGGTAAAAACATAAAAGGTTTAATACAGCTAAATCTAGGTCAATATCATTCATTCAGTACTGGGGGTTTTCCCTGATGCTAGTCAGCCAGTGCCAACCTGTATTATAAATCATTGCTCCCTCACCACTCAGCAAATACCGGGTTTGCTCCAACTTGATCTGGAGGCTCCGTTTCTTGTGGGAGCCTCTGGGGCACATGCTCCTCGGTGCTCTGGAGCCTCCCACAAGAAACGGAGCCCCTGGAGTAAATTCGGGTTTTGCTGAGCGTAGACAACACCTGGTGGTTTTGACTCAGGGAAAATGTGTTAAGAGGGGACAATCATCCTAGCGAGGATTTGTGAACTGTCATCCGCTGAACTTACCGAGAGGAGAGTATATATTGCGTCCACCCTTCAAGGGTAGGGTACCCACAGTAGACAGAAACATTAGCTGAGGCAGGAGGTTTCGAAGTAGAGCTGAATAAGTCGAACTGAGGTGTCAAGTTGGCCAGATGTCGCATCCTTGATTGAACGCCTTACATTTATTTCTGTTTTCTCAAATTTATCTGGTGCCTATCAGAGCAGCTTCTCTGTCACATGACCTCAGCGCCTACAACTTAGCAGTTTACGAAGTCCTTGGAGTATCCTCAGGATTACCAAGGCTGTGCCATGCTTCTCTCATATACAGACTCTATTGTTCTTGCTTACCTACAGACACTTCTTGCTTCTTATTGTACCATTGTATATTCCTTTGTGACTTGTACCATTGTTCCCTCATGCTTCCTATTTGTATTTCAGTAGTATATAACAGAGCAGGATTTCAACTGAAGAGACTCAAGTCAAAATACCTTGTTGATTCCCCAATTATAGTACCAGCTATAGTAGAGGGCTTGAGAGCATCTACAGCTGAGAACCAAGTAAGGAACACACAATCATACTGTCCGGACCCCTTGAGGTCAATCACCTGTTTGCATAGTCACTCCCACCTTGGGTTGTGACACCAGAAGAATGCGCATACAACTGGGCTTGTGAAACTGATTGCAAAAGCATACGACTACGAGAACAAGCGGAAATGTGCCACACAAATTAATATTGATCCTACATCAGCAAAATGTGTTTTCCCTCTGGCGCTCCAGAGGGCTGTGGAAGGGGGGGGTGGTGGCTCCCCATCAGGAAAAACCGAAACATCATATTGAGCATTGACGGCGTGTAAGCGTCAATGAGTCCAAAGCCAACCCCCCCGTTTTGAAGACTTGACAGAGTCCAATGAGTATGCCTGATGTTTGAAATGATATACTACTTTCCCTCCTGGCCGATATTTTTGCTTGATTTTAGTCTCAATGTGTTTATTTTGTGAATTCACTCTAGTAGTGCTCAACCATGCCAATAGAACTACATCGAGTGCCAAGTTACGGTGCAATATCATGAGTGTCTCACTTTGGTCACATGACTTTTCCGACACATGCGGCCATATAATTGCTCATATTGCTCATTGGTTCATTGGCTCACTGGCTCAGTCTTATTGAGCACACTCATTGGACTCTGTCAAGTCTTCAAAATGACATCTGGAAAACTGCAAGGATCTAGTTATGGAAATCTAGGGGTATATACCATATCTAGATTTTCTGGGAAAAATAGATACCTCCCTGGTTTATTGGATCATATAGCACTCTATACGCCTATCCAGCAGCTAGATAGCACTGTCTAGCACCTAGCTAGTAGCTAGATACAGCTAGATAGTGTCTAGATAGCAGGTATCTAGCAGGTATCTAGCAGTATCTAGCATGATCTAGCAATCATCTAGCAAGATCCAGCAGATCCCTAGCAGCCTAACCCGATATTAAGGATGTCGGCCGGGTAAATCCCGGGATTCCCGCGCCCGGAGCCGGGTTTTCGACCCTCAGAGGCTGTGCCCGCGCCCGCGCTCGCGCCCGCTAGCGAGCACGCGGGAATCCGCGGGAATCCGGCAAATGCCCGCATTTCTGCGAGCATCCGCGGGCAGGCGGGTATTAGGTACCTTAAATGTCATCACAACTGGATGAATAGTAGCTCATTAAATGCGCATAAATCAGGGGACTCTGCGCATATACTTTATGTGTCTCAAATAAATTTGTAACACCCTCAAATACGTTAATTACTATCAGAGAAAATGGTAATCGCGCACGCAGGCCACGCACAGACCGCCTGCACCCAGCGTAAGAATGTAATATATATTTCATAGTCTTTATTAATGTATATGCCAAGTTTCAGCCCAATCCAATCACAGGAAGTGTCTGAAATGCCGTCAAAGCTCCAGAATCCCCCTATTTCCCCCTGAAGTCTTGTTGCTCACTAGCCAGAGTCCTCATGATCTCAATGTTATATATAATAGAATCTTATCACACATATGTAACTGCTCTGAAACTATCTCATCTGCTGAATGCTTGTAAACATATGTATTCCTTGCAAGTATTCCCATAGGGGCTACTATAGGGATACAAAGCAACTACATAGTACAAGATGAGTGATCAAAAGTGTAGAAAGTAAAGCCTATCGAATATATGCAGAATTCAATTCTGAGTAGAATGTACTCATTGGAATCCGCTCAATTGCTCTCATTCCGGCCCTAGAATGCATTTAATGCTGAGATTTCCCCCTTTTGAGCACTGATTCCCTTGTTTGAGTACCTTCCAGGGGTTGTAACATGCTGATATTTTGAACATAGCATATTGTAGCATATATATAACGATCGCGCACAGGGGAGCGGCATATCTACAGTGGATTTCCTTAGTACATGTGGCGCATTTTTAGGGGTGAATATCCCCCAGGAGTAAATCACGCTTTTCTCCACCTTAGCAATTTATTCAGAGGTCATGAACTATATCGATGGAAAGCAGTGAATTACCTCTATTTAACGGTATATAACACTTTACATTGTGGTGGGTTTTCTGGTTGGTCAAATATTCAGACCAAGTACTACAGCAGAGACTTGACGGGAAAATGCTCAGTGAGAGGGACTGGCTGAACGGAAAATTATGAAATAAATTGCATTAAATAGCGGGCAGCGGGTCGCGGGTATGCCCGCAAAACGCCGGGCATCGGCGGGCATTTGGGCGCTTAACGGCGGGAATCCGCGGGAATCCCGCCGGGAATCCCACCAAAAAAAGCCATGCCCGCGCTCGCGCCCGGTGCCCGGGGCCGGGTATTTCCGGGTATTTCCGGGCAGGATTCCCGGAATTCCCGGGCCCGGGTTACCCGGGCGACATCACTACCCGATATAGTAATGATTACCTAAAAAGGAAAGAGGCTTAGAATAAAGAAATAAAAATGGTATTATTTTTGATCACCCAATATGGCAATAGTAATTGCCTGATTGGGTCATTTCCCAATTGGGCACATTGCCAATTTAATCATACTCTTGAACTAGCCATGGGATCACTGTCCCCTGTACACCAACTGGACTATATGCTAGAAAATACCCTCAAGGGAGGCAAGGGGGCCCATCACAGACAGGGGAGAGGGAGCCAATACCATTTTTATTTGTTTATTCTAAGCCTCTTTCCTTTTTAGGTAATCATTACTATATCGGGTTAGGCTGCTAGGGATCTGCTAGATCTTGCTAGATGATTGCTAGATCATGCTAGATACTGCTAGATACCTGCTAGATACCTGCTATCTAGACACTATCTAGCTGTATCTAGCTACTAGCTAGGTGCTAGACAGTGCTATCTAGCTGCTAGATAGGCATATAGAGTGCTATATGATCCTATAAACCAGGGGGGTATCTATTTTTCCTAGAAAATCTAGATATGGTATATACCCCTAGATTTCCATAACTGGATCCTTGCGGTTTTCTGGATGGGGGGGTCGGCTTTGGACTCATTGACGCTTACACGCTGTCAATGCTCGATATGATGTTTCGGTTTTTCCTGATGCCGTCCTCCCACGTGCTCGGGAGTGCTTGGGAGTGCCTGGTAGCACTTCGGAGCCTGCTCAGCAAAAGGTCTGCAAGAGAATTACATATCATTACACATTATTACACCAGTACACATTTATTCATCCCCCCCAAGTTGTTATTCCTCATTACCCCTGATTACTCCCCATTACCCCTAAATTACAGTGTTTAATCTGGTATAATAGTGTCATTAGGAGTAATTAGGTGCAATGACACCATTATCCAACCCCCCTGACTAGTTACACTCTCAGTTTTTCCTGAGTGGTGCTCCGGTGCTCCCAAGGCTCCAGAGCGCTCCAGAGCGCTCCGGAGGACGGGAGCCACCACCCCCCCTTCTGCAGCGCTCTGGAGCACCTGAAGCAAAACATGTTTTTGCTGAGTAGTCAAGAATGAATTCAAAAGGCCCAACCTAGTGTGGGTAAATTCATTGAGAACAGGAGGCTAATAAATGTCTACAAGTTCATACATCTCGGTGTAGAAGTTTCTTGTACCCAGTAGAATTGTATGGAATCGTGTAGAGTGTAGTAGAACATACGAGATAATCGAGTCAGTGTATGAACATTTACTGATATGACTCGGAGTATTTGTAGGGTATAAATAGGGGCTCGTAGAGTCCCCTAGACCCCCTATCTCTATTTCTGTTTCCTCTCACCCACACTCATTTAACCAGATGTACTTTGTATTCATTACTACTCAGCAAAATGTGCTGGAGCTCCCGGTGCTCCTGAGTGCTCAAGAAGCAGGGGGGGTGGCTCCCTGGTGCTCCCGGCCTCCCGAGTGCTCCTGAGTACTCGGGAGTGCTCGGGGGGCTGGTGCTCCGGTGCTCCCTGGTGCTCCGAAGCGCTCTGAAGCGCTCCAGACCGCGGGAGCCACCACCCCCCCTTCCTGAGCACTCGGGAGCACCGGAGCCCCAGCGCATTTTGCTGACGTATATATACATTTTGATTTCTACACTCGGGGTGCTAAACTTCAACAGCAAGCGCGGCAGGCGGCCGGAAAAATGGTTGATAAACTTTTCTTTTGGGTATCGTAGTTTGTCTGATACAATACGAGTACAAATTTAAGGGAGCCGACTAACATCACACATTACCTTCCTACCGTCGTAGTAG
>MU132218.1:5009-109714 GCA_015039395.1 Ceratobasidium sp. AG-I
AAAGCAGAGCCAGAAACCAGGAAAAAGAGGTGTACCATATTGCTTTCCATCCCTACAGGTGTATTCAATCAAGCCCCAGCAAATCAGTATAGAAGGTCGATCAAAGGCAGCGACTGAAGACAAATGAGCGCCGCATCACGTGAGCGATGGCCGCCCGCGCTGCTTACCTATGTATGCGCAGACAACATCAATATATTAGCTCTCGAGTTAGGAGCATAAATAAGGCACCCCGGGGATAGTAAGTACTCGTATTGGTGCATTTTTCGATCGTTACACTATCGTTACCACTCTCGTCCGAATAAGTTTGTTATGGATTTGAAAATCACCATGTGGGGGAGCGTCCAAGCAGGGGTGTCTGGTATTTGGCGCGGGGCCAGAGGCTTGGAGCTTGATAGTACTTTTCAGCCCGAGAGGATGTCCGGATTGGTGCTATATAGATGTCGGATCCTATAATAGGAAGTAGCCAATGCTGCGGTCTGCCAGGCATGACCTTGCGAGCATATTGAAACCCTTCCTAAAGTTATTGTTAGAGCTATAGGCGTGTATAGTTATGTCAGAAACGCTAGTTTGATTAGATAAAATACATACCAACTCCCAGAGTGAATGACCTAAATGGAGGCCAGGACTACAGCAACACATGACTGATACAGTGGCGGGCCATTTTTTAGGCATGGAAAGCCCAACAGTTCCCCAGTTTCAATGTATACGCAACACTAATTCATTGAACTTCAGTCCATCCTATCTCCATCTGCTCAGGTAAGAGTAACTATCTGGATCGTTTAGGCTGATCGAATTACAAACGCGATTATTTCAGGCGGAAGGTACACTGTATGTATCGACATATCCAACTTCAAGCATTCCTAAGTGAGATTTTGCATAATCAGTCTCTCAGGAAATTAGCTACTCGTGAAGCTTCTGAAACTCACGTTGCAAAATAGTTATATTTCCCGGCCAGGCTCCAGAAGGACTTCTCAATACAGCCATCAACAACGCCCAACATCATCGCTCCGCAACGTTCGCCCTCGCCCTCACCCTCATCCTCGCCCTCGCACAGGCGCTCCCAATTTTCGGACAGCACGATATTAGCAAAAGCTTGTCGGTACTTTGGTAACTGCACAAGTTTGGTCACATCTTCCAGAGGCATATACGAGCTTAATGGTCCGCACAAGCCAAAGCTGGCATCCCATACAGAGTCCAGCTGCTTTCCGCATGTGAGACACGCAGTGTTCCCAATATAATACCCCCGTGGATTGTATATCCAGCCTAAATCAACCACAATGTCCTGTTTTAGGCAGGTTAGATGCGCCTGTGCCGCATATAATATAAGACGGTCCGCCCGGGTCAAGTTGTCTGTCCAGACAGCCGAACGATGACCGAGCGAGAGGATCAACGCGAAAACATAGCCAAATATGGTCCTTTCAGGCATTATATGAGAGGATGGTGACAGGTTCTTATACCAGTGTACACAGGTGTTGAGGATCGGGGTCAGAGAATCTTGGGGTGTGGGCGGATTTTCGATTGATATGCTAAGAATGGTGAGAATAAAATCAAGTATCTCTGAATGGTCGCCGATTGAAGGGTGCGCACTCAAGCACGAGAGCATCTTGCACAGAATCTTTTTATCCCACGCGTAGTTAGCAAGGTCGCGCGATTTCAGGAGAGGTAAAAGCTGTGATAGTCCCCAGAGCGAAAGAGCGCGCATCCCAAAGCGTAAAGCCAAGTCGCTAAGATCCGCGAAGCGTACGAGCATATCTCGGTCGCGGCCACTACCATGCTGAATACCCCTCAAGAAAGCCATGTAAGCCGGATTCTCTGGTCTAATAACGTATCCAAATGATTATATATATAGACCAGAACTACGTACGGGCACTTACCTGCCTAGTAGAGTTAGAAGAAGATCTCGAAACTGCTCCGCCTCAACACCAGGCACCACGATTGGGTTAGTGTCGCTTGAGCCCTCGATATTCGGCGCCGGGAGACACAAGAGATCGTGCAGGGGCTTCATAAGAGGCTCAAATTCGTAGACTTCTGAATCCTCGTCGGGAGCGAGGATCGAGGCCTGAAACTTTTGTATACCAAGGTAAACAAAATGAGCCCTCCTAATTTTCTGTAGAGTTTTACCTTGAACAAGACGTCACCAGCCAGAAATGTTGTGTTCCCATCGTAGTAGTAATATTTCGCATCACGAGTGTAGGTCTGTTTAGCTATTGACGGGGCTAGTATAGGGCCTTGGTTGTTGCCGGAATTCTCGGAGGCAGACATGGTGGGCGCTCACTTTGGGTGGCTGGCAGAGAAGGGCCTGAACATAGCCCCATATCGGCATGGGCTGATCTTTCGATCAAGTTCACAATATTTTTGGAAGTTGCTCACGCTGACCACGTTGTCAGGATCAAATTCGATGGTGTGAAAAATCACGTTCTAGTTCGCTGTAGAATATGCATTTCTTACTCTTAGTCTACTCGTGTTCGTGGCTAGAGCGCCTTGGAGTGTTAAGGATTACATATAAAGGCATAGAGCAGTCTGTCTGACTTAGTGTTGGCGATCGCACACCTTCGAAATTAAAGACGGTTGGGATCAACTGCGGGTATTGAGATAGGATTACAGAATGCATAACACCTAGATAGCGTCCTAGGAACGTTTGGGATATGTTAGTACGTAGAATACCACTTATACAGAAAAAAGATACCCCTTTGTTCAATAGCAGCAGCAGAGACGAGTTTCAGACTTGATCAATGTGGTGAAAGGCGAAAAAATGTTGTAAACGAGTCAGAGGCTACCCTACTTTGCGTGATCGTGTGATTTACTGCAAATTGATAACAAAAACTATAGTTTGTATAGCTAAAGGCTGCGGTAGAATTTCATTGCTTCACTGATTTGGGCATAAATTTTAGGCGCACTTTTGGTGATTGGTCGTTGCCCAACAAAAGCTTACGAATGACCGTTGTCGTGAAGGCTTGCTGAAAATCTCCTGAAACGTGACAGGGCTAGGAATTTATCAAAGTGTGTGATTATGCTCATTGCCGTGCTAGGTCTCTGTCTGCTTGCTTTCGTTGGCGCCGCTCCGATTACCTCTATCGGCTCTCATGAACTTAGGTATCGCGGCGCCGCTAGTGCTTGTGGCAGGCGGGCGACTAATCAGGCATTGTGATTTCTCAATGACCACTGCGGGCGACACTGGTAGCTAGGCTATTCTTTTACGGTGCGTGACTGAAGCTATAGAGAGCGCAGCTGAAAAGGGAAAGAAAGAAATCACGTTTCAGCGATCGGCGATAGTCTCTAGGACTAGACGTCTGATGAGTATATGCATATCGTTCGCTATCTATACGTTCCCTTAACTGTGCCATTATTTAGTGATCTCTAACTCAAGATAGTTTTGCTTGGAAAATTGGCGAACCGTGAGGACGATGCTTTTGACGTTGATGACAAACTGCGTGTAACGTTATCTAGGCTTCAGAAGCTAGGCGATATGGGAGTAACTCTGAAAAGGCACTCGGAAACATTGGAGCCCGTGTATTCTAGCAAGTCTGTCGTCGTTGACGAAAAATTGGGACCAATGCGTTGCCAGTTGAGTACTTGTTCACAGCACCAAATTATCTCATAGGAAGTAATAATTTTACAGCGATATAAAGATCTTAGATACAATCTCACATGAAAGGAATACCACATTTTGGGCCCGCTCCGGGGGTATGCCTTTCTCAAATCAAAATCAATGCGGCGAGAGATTTATTGGACGGGCTCGAAGGACTAGTAGCTACCTATCTCAACTTCAGTCAATCATGCAAAAAAAGAAAAGAAACACCAACAGTCTGGATCTGTTTCAGACCTTTCGCATTCGTGGCTTCTCCTATGGTTAGGCAGAAGCGTTGGATAAATTGTTGTCCTCGCAGCTGCTTGTATCATCGTAGCCCATCTCGTTGGCTCGGTGGGATAACGGGTTCACGTATGTTCCAAGCCTCTCTAGCGACCTCCCCAACTCCTGCTTGAGGCTTTCAGGAACCCATTTCCGAGTAGCAGAATCGACTTCAACTGTCTTCAAAGGCCGGCCTTGTTCGGCCCTTCGGTGGAGCCATGTTTTTAGCTCGCTGGGAACGCGATAGATTCGGAGGTGCTCTAGTTGTGGAAAAACTGTACTTTCCTCGAGAGCCCTGCACAATTGCACGTCCGAATCCATCTTGGCTCCCCAGTCTAGTCTCGTAATATTCGGGAAAGCTTTGAGCATAAAAACCACAGGCTCAAGTGAGCACGCCATGCGAGTGATAGCAAGGTGTTTTAGCTCTGGGTAAATAGCAGCCCCGCCGGCATTGCGCAACGCCCAAACATCTTCTACTAGACCTTCACCTGTCCTCCCAAATGCGACATAAGACGGGAGGATATCCGCTTCTTGAATACGAGACAGGCCTAACGAAAACATCTCGAGTCCTAGAGCGTCGATCATCATGAGAACGCCCACCCCCCAGTGTACAGAATATGGCTCGTTGAGAATGAATTGACGGAGATAAGGCATGTTGACCCGAACGGATGTTGGTTGAACATGATGGGAGAATGTATGTTTGACCGCAGTTGTGCATAGACTGAGTGTCTCGAGACGAGGACTGTGCAGGAGGAGCTCACGTAGAGTAACCAGATGCGACATTGAATCTATTACCGCTAGCTCCAGTAACGTTAGGTTACACACAAACGGTATCCACACATCTTGGCAAAGGAAGTCGGAGGGGACGCCGAGTAGTTTAATGTGGTGAAGCAGAGGTGATTGTGTTTTGAATATCTTAGATCCATGCGAGTCCCGTCTCATAAGTACACTAGCTCCCAGCTCACAACCCCCTGGTAAACCATGGCTTTCGCTGTTGAGTTCTAAAGTGCGGAGCCTGTCTAGAGAGGCGTTGTGTATAAAATGCACTGCTGCTGCTATTGCGCTGGGGAATTTCGATTCAATTTTCAGGGTCTCCCAACGTGAGGTAGCACCACCGTGTGCCACAATAAACTCGAGAGCGCTACGAGCGCAGTCCGCGAACTCATGTTCCATGGTAGAGGAGTAGTACAAGTAATTCTTGCCCATTAAAATGTCGATGTCAAGGGAGATGATGTCGCCAGAACGAGCTAAGAATGTCGCACACCTCTCATGTGGGGTCAGATCCGATAGTATTATGTATGACCATAGCTGTTTCGCTTTGTAAGTTAATGTAGGACGAGGTGAAAAGTCACGAACCATAGGCGTGTTAAGAGCGGCAATCCGCCAACGACGGCAGACTTGCTAAAATGCGCAGGTATTAGAGCTTTGTAGAGGACGCCTAAATTCGCCCTTACCGCCACCAGTTCTCCAAAGAATAGCTTCTCGTGAACCTTGCCTGAAGGTTTTCCCGCAAGTGTAAAAACATACGAGAGAATTTCAGGAGGGAGCCTATTGGTAGGTTGTTTGCTGTAGTGCTCTTCCAAACCCGCTTCCATTCTCCTCCTCGTAGGTTTCGTCTGCTGCTGATACAATCAGAGGATAATAATCAAAAACAAATAAAATAAAACTTCAGACCAGCACGTACCGCATTGCTCTCCATTCCTATGGGTATGTGGTAGTCGGCCGAATTTTAACGAAGCAACACAAAGAATCGGTTGAATCAAGGACAAGTGGGCACCTCATCACGTGAGTCGTCTCACCATCTTTCTGGTTCACGTAAGCATACACTATATGCGCGGATGGCAACGCCAAAGTATCGAGGATCGAATTAGAGCAATTGATCTCGAAAGCGTATAGCTACAGGATTCCATCATGAAGATAGTTCATGTAACTGGATTTCGGGCGGGTTTTGTTTGTGCACAGCAATCTCGAAATGAATCGTGAATTACGTCGGGTGCATAGAATCACTATCTAGAGCATATAATTTAGATTGATATTTTGTGATGAGCATTGGCGTACAGGTTCAGAGATGGGAGGGATCAAAGTCAAAGGTGAATGCTGCGAGATGCTCCCGTCGAGCTCACAGAAGCCCCCCAGACTTGCAAAACATGCGGCTACGTCTAGCCACTCCCGAATCAGGCTCTATTTCTCCTCCCCACCCGGCATCTCCGCCTTCATCTTCACCAATGTCCTCAACATATCATTAATCGGCGTCGGCACATCATACCGCGTCCCCATCCTGCACAAATACCCATTCATATACTCCACCTCCGTCTCGTGTCCTTTCTTCACATCCTGGAGCATCGAGGAAAAGTTGTGGGCCGTCATTCGTGCGACACGTGCGACCTCCGATTCGAGACTCGGTGCAGTTAACCTAAACGGCAGTTCCACATCTTTCAAACTCATCCGCGGCCTGTCATCCTGCTCCAGCTCCCCATCCTGACTCGGGCCACCTCCGAGGTCATCCAGTGCTTGCGCCCGAAATACACTCTCAGCTTCCCGACAAACTTGTTTCGTGATATGTTTCGCATGCGAGTTCACGGAGATAGGTCCATTCCGACATCCCATGAGTGCAGTGAGCGGGTTGATCACGCTGTTCGTGACGAGCTTTCGTTGGATACGTTCTTGAAGTTCGCCAGCACCAAGCCAGTGCGGGGAAAGACCTCTCAGAGATAGGAGTGCACTGATAGTGCGCAAGAGTGTGTCGTGTGGGGCTAGGCGTTCCAGCCAGGGTGAGTAGGGTGCAGCCGTTTGTTCATCCGCTCCATGACTGTTCTTGTCATAATACTCGCTGGTATTCGTATCTGGAAGCATGTCGGAGGTATACCCCCTCGGTCGCGGGATCTCGAGTGGGAGATCGACCCTGTCACTTGGTGCGACGCCAAAAACAAGATCGCCCCGCGCGGCATGGACGACGTGAAAGGGAGCCTTGGCCCACGCACCGTGCGTCGTACTCGCCAGAATAAAGTGTGGTCTCTCAGACGGCGCAGGGAAGAGTTTCGCGCAAAGTTCTTCGTACACGCCCATACCATTTTGGAGCAGGAGGATCGTCGACGTAGGTGAGAGTCGGGGAGCGAGGGCGCGGATCGCGCGGAAGGTCGAAGGGGCCTTTGTCGTGACAAGCAGACAGGATATAGGTCCATCTTGTGTGTAAGACTGTGGTGCAGGTGCTGAGGAAGCGGTACGCGGGAGGAGGATCCTGGAGCGTAGTTGACCGTCTGGTCGACGGAGGAGGCCAAGCATGGTGTCTGCCGCAGGGTCGGTGAGTTCGACATTGAACCCGTCGGCGCGAATTTGGGTGCCATTATGCTCAATTCTAATTGTGTGCTGAAGGTCGTTTCTGCTTTGCGTTAGGCGTGATCGATAGTGATGTACAAGAGCGGACTCACCGGAAAGTCTGAGCAAACGGCTTCCGCCTGACGATGAGGGTAACTGGGTGTCGGGTAGACTGGCGCAAATGCAGCGCGAGGAGCGAGCCGATGGAGCCGACACCGAGCACATGGATTTGCATAGCACTGTAAGAAACTTGATGAGCGTTGCGAAATGAAAGCCGGAACGTAGCTAGCAGTAGGTAGCTTGATACATAGATATGTCCTGCAGCAAATATTGTAATGATTAATATCGAAAGAGTACTTACCTATGTCATATGTCTCCACTAGCCACACGGAATAGAGGACGCCAGGAGTGATCGCCAGACCTGAATGGAGAGTTACGGCAAGCGCCGAGCGCTTATTTACATTGTCCAGAAAAATTTGGATCCGAATCTGACGCTCATCCGCTGCAGGCTTGGGAACGCGCTCGATGCTTGCGACGTCGCCAAAGAAATCCCCAGCGGCCCATGCCAAGAAACGAGAACGCGAGCCGGTAGCGCCGGCCGTTGTACCGGCGACGACGACAGAGGGAGCCCCACGGAAGAAACGACGACGGGATGGTGCACACGAGCATTGGGCTTGGACTGCACTTGCTGAGAGCTCTGTCTCGGCCCTTGCCCCACTCTTTACCCCTGACGCAAGGTAAGCACATTAGCAGAGCTTGCTGGATTTTATTTAGATTATATCCAGGTATTTCTTTGCTGTCGCAGCTTCGGCCCTCCAGATCTTCTCCACTGCGACGGGCAGGCTCGTCTCGACTATTCCTGCCCACTCTGACACCATCACTGCTCTCCTTCTCAACCCTAACGACACCTCCCAGCTCTTCTCTGCCTCGCTCGACGGTACCATCAAACGCTGGGATACTCACCATGGCGCCTTGCTAGAGACTTTGCGCATCGACCAGCCTGTCACGCATATAGCTTCCCACTCCTCGATCCCTGATGAGCTATTTGTCGTCACCACCGCCAAGTCAGGTCCGTGTCCTTTTTCTTGCCTTTACTTCTACTCACCCACCACAGGCAAAAATTCTGATTCCAGCCATGTCTTCCGCGTCGCTACCAAATCCTCCCACCAGCTCCCCAAACCCTCCCCTTCCGCCCCGTCACCAAAAGCACACAAGTCCTCTCAGACGACTCACGTTGGAAAGACCCGTCGCGCTACAGGCCTCGCCATTTCCTCTTGCGGCACATTCCTTATTGCCGTTGGTGGGACCAAAGCCTATGTCGCTCGCATCGGTTCTAACCCCGCCGGATTTACCACATTTGTCTCCCCCGACCCTCTCACTTGCCTTGCCGTCCACCCTTCCGAGGCTTACTTTGCTACCGGAGACGAACGAGGTGTTGTCCGACTATGGTACTGCCTGAACGACACTGCCCTGCCTACCCCAACAACCCTACCCACCGACCCATCCTCCTCCTCCTCTAAATCCCGAACCGACACGGACACTACAGCCCCAACGACAACTCTCCACTGGCACGCCCATGCTGTCTCTGCACTTTCCTTCACTCCCAGTGGCGCACATCTCTTGAGTGGTGGCGAAGAAGCTGTCCTTGTTGTCTGGCACCTTCACTCCGGTCAACGGGAGTACATACCTCGCGTTGGAGCTCCCATTAGTGGTGTTGCGGTGTGTATGGCCCCTGCAGGTGGGATGGAGTATGCAGTTGCGTTAGTGGATGGAGGTGTTGTGTTTGTGGGAAGTGATACATTAAGGATTGGGAGGGCTGTTAGGCGCGTCAGACTTGGTGAGTCGTTCTGCTCCAAAAGAATTCCGTTTGTATTACTAAATGTAGCAAATTGGATAGACCCAGTACACCCAAACACATCG
Organism: Ceratobasidium sp. AG-I; assembly: GCA_015039395.1. NCBI lineage: Eukaryota > Fungi > Basidiomycota > Agaricomycetes > Cantharellales > Ceratobasidiaceae > Ceratobasidium > Ceratobasidium sp. AG-I. The sequence continues at coordinate 14,095 of MU132218.1, forward strand.
CGTCCACTTCCCCTTGCCATTCACCCAACCTCCGGATACATTGTACTCCCCGCTGCACATCCATCCTCCCTCCAGGTTCTCGCAGGCGCTGGAGGCGGGCTCGTTGGAGAGCTTGAAGTTGCGCCTGCAAGTCGTGTCTCAAGACGAGACGAAGCCCCGATCGAGCCTGTTCGAGTGGGCTTTGTTGCGTTATCTGGTGCTGGAAGGAGAGGAAAGGGGAAAGCTAGTGGGGATGCCGGGTCAGAGTGGTTGGTGACTGTGGATTCGAGGGCGGACGCGGAAGTTTATTTGAAGCTATGGAAGTGGAGTGTGGGCTCTGGGTCTGGTTCAAGCTCAACGGTCACTGCCTCTACGTCCTCCGTTACGCCTAACGCGACCTCTGCTACTTCGACAACATCTGGATCGAATCTGTGCACGCTCAACACGCGAATCGACCGGCCGCATGGTGACCATCGTGTGACGAGTCTTGTGTTCCATCCTGCTGGGGTCGAGCTTTTGGCTACAACGGGCGAGGATGGGCTGGTGAAGATTTGGGGTGTAAGGAGGGATCAACGTGAAGGTGCGTTCCTTATCTACGTTCACTTCACAATTTCATTTCAGCCAATCTGCCTCTTCTATGTCCCCTCTGAATGCTATATTGACATCTTTCTTTTAGAGTTCTGGGTATGCACAGCTTCCTTCAGCTACCGAAACCACATCCCAAGCAAAGCCATCTTCTCCCCTGATGGCTCTCTCCTAGCCGTCTTACATGGTACATGCATTACGCTGTGGAATACCGACGGGGATTCGGACGACCGGGCGGGAGGCAAAGCTGGAGAGATGTGCGGGGCGTTAACGTGCGTCGAGGCACGTGAACCGCGTGAGCTTGCGTTTGTGGGCTCGAGTGGACGTTACATTGCCGTGCTTGGGTCACAAGCTGTGGTTGTGTGGGATTTGGCGAGATTCAGTGGTATGTCTTTGGCATTTACCATGGTGCTTATATCACACCAGGAGAATACTGATCACAACTCGAACCACAGTTCTTTGGCACGTTACCCTCGAGCTCTCAATCTCTCGGCCGCACATTGTCTCGCATCCTACTCTCCCGACATTTGCCCTCTTCCAGTACCCCGACCCGCGCTCAACGCGCATTACCGTGTTTGGTGTCTCCACGTCTACACCTGTGCGCACACGGACGCTGCCCTTTCGGCTTGAGGCCCCCACCTGGACGGAGGGGGCGGGTGAATTTAGCATCCTGGGTGTCGGAGCTACCGGAACAGGCATCGATTCTGGGGGAAGCAATGGAGGAACGTGGTCTCTTGTCCTTGCTGGAGATGATGTGCGACAAACAGCCGACGAGGGTGCTACGGCCCGTGGAATCAGCGTCGATGCCACTCCGTTCGTTCCGCGAACGCTGTTCGAAGATATCTTTGGCCGTGGAGCTGTGGGTGCCGGGATTCTTGCGGGGTCGGCGCAGGGCGGGGAAGCTGGGAAGGGGAAGGAGGCTGATACGCAGGGTGGGAGAGAGGTGCAAAGAAAGTTGAGGAAGTTGAAAAAGAAGGCTGCAAAAGAACAGGAGAAACAGAAACAAAACCCGAAAGTAAACGGAGTAGTGAGGGACGAGGGTGAGGGCTCTGACTCAGAGACGGAGACGCCAGCGAGTTCGGAGCCTGCGACCGAGGGAGATGGGGATGTCGAAGTCGAAGCCGTAGCATGTAAGTTTACCCTAAGTTTATCTTCGAGATGAACGATAACTGATGGCGTAGGATTGACACAGACGCTGGAATGAAACGAAAGGTGTCGTTGGGCGGAGACGGGACGATTTATCCAACGAAAAAGCTCAATGGAGTAGTGGGCGTACACTCGGCGTCAGACGAAGATGAGGAGGAGTCTGGCGAGGAGGTTGTATGAGGATGTATCGAGTGTAGTCCAGTAATATTAGCTTTTTTGCATAAATGTATCTTTGCAAATTTGATTAGCAAGAACGAGATGAAATCAACCGAGACGCGTTTCTTCGGGAAAGAGATTGTCCCGGCTGGACCGGGGCGCATGACAAGCTCCGTCCACCATCTTATAAAACCTCTTCAGCCTCGACCTTCACGAATCGACGACAGCACGCATAACTCGACCATGGAACGTATCAAGCAACTCACCTCACACTTTTCTTCATCTCCCAAGGGCCTTGCGACGTTGTCCAAGAAGAGCCCCGACGATGTGGTCATCACCATGGCCGTCCGTAGCGCATTGACCAAGGCCAAAAAGGGCGGGTTCAAGGACACGAGGCGCGTACATACATGAACCATATGTATTGTCTCTATGCTGATAGTATTATTATTCAGGAGCGACGAATTGCTCACTGGAATGTTCAAGGTACGTCACTGACCCCACCACCTCACTTGTTCCCCGCTGATGATCCGACCCCGCGCACAGGCCGCAATTAACAAAATGGTGATCGACCCCGTGCTCATACAGGACGTATGTGTCGGTACAGTCCTTCCGAAAGGCGCACCGTACGAGGCGCGTGCGGCGGCGTTGGCGGCTGGTATTCCGCAGACGACACCCGTCCAGGTCATCAACCGCTTTTGCTCGAGCGGTCTCATGGCTGTCACGGCTATTGCGAATCAGATTCGCGTGGGCCAGATTGATATTGGGTTGGCGGTTGGCGTGGAGAGTATGACTGCCAAGTAAGTGGTTCACTCCAAAGAGAGGGGACTCGTACTGAATTGGATATTATGGTTTCTAGTCCTGACGGTGGTTCCCCGGAGCTGAGCGAGGATGTTATGAGCCATACTACCGCCAAAGACTGTGTTCAGGTACGTTCCCCGCTCTTCAACTACTCACCCAAACTAACAGTGACTTTGTAGCCTATGGGATGGACCAGCGAAAACGTGGCGCAAGACTTCAATATCTCCCGCGAAGACATGGACGCATTCGCGGCTATGTAAGAACTGTTCTCACCTCTCCCCCAATTCATCCACTTACCCGCTTACCTATAGGTCCCACCAACGCGCATCCACAGCCCAACGCACCGGTCGCTTCTCCGAAATCGTCCCGGTTGAAGGTTTCTCCAAGAACGCAGAAACAGGAGCCCGCGAACGCATCACAGTCACCCAAGACGATGGCATCCGGCACGATTCCTCCCCCGCCGCGCTCGCCAAGATCCGTAGCGCGTTCCCTCAATGGGGAGGCGGGAAGACTACGGGTGGGAACGCAAGCCAGATTACGGACGGCGCCTCGGCAATATTACTTATGACGCGCAAAAAGGCCGAGGAACTCGGCTTACCTGTTTTAGCCAAATATGTGACAACGTCTGTGGCTGGACTTGCGCCGAGGATTATGGGTATTGGCCCAACATATGCGATCCCGATGGCGTTGGAGCAGGTTGGGCTTAGCATCAACGACGTCGACCTGTTCGAGGTGAGCTGCGACTAAAACTCCTCTAAACGCGGGCTCTGACTCCCCCTCGTTAGATTAATGAGGCATTTGCATCCATGTATGTGTACTGTGTGCGCAAACTGGGACTCGACGTCGAAAAAGTAAACGTCAACGGAGGAGCAATTGCCCTCGGACACCCATTAGATGAGTTCATTGGGTTTTGTATTCTACCTGGTCCTGACGTATTTCTTTGCGTCTCTACGCGCTACAGGTGCACGACAAATCGCAACAGGTTTGGCAGAACTCGAGCGCCGCGGAGGAAAGGTGCGTTCGCGTCCAACCAGACTATCTCTTCGGGCTCTGATTATCTTGTCTACAGGTTCTTGTCACCTCCATGTGCATCGGTCTCGGAATGGGTGCAGCCGGTATTTTCATCCGCGACTAAGTCTTGTATCACCATCTGTAAGACAGTTATCATCTTTGTATGCTTTGCGTCCCTTCTTGAATGCACTTGATCAAACATTCACAAATCACTCCAATTCAAGCCACTATATTACATTGATACATTCTCAAATGGACCGCATCCAAGGTGACCAAGCTCAGCGCCAGCTATCCACCTGGGCCCCCGACGGTTGCGGGCTCACGATTCCCAATGCGTTTCCACCCATACCATTTCCGAAACTCGGCCTCCTAGATATCGTACCAGATGCCACTTGCCCGCCACTGTTCGACTGACCACTAGGCGTGAGGTGGCCACTTGGAGTCAACCGACCACTAGGCGTAATCTGACCACCTGGCATCATACCATTAGGACTAGCCACAGCCGACGATCCAACCCCGTCCGCCCAGACCGGGTTGACTCGTTGTCCCCACAACCCAAGCCTCACGTCCGATTGGGGACACTCGGGCGTAAACGGCGCATGTCCAGTCGCCAAACAAGCCCCACAGGTGCGCCGCGCCCGCGCATACAACGCCCCATCTCCATGCAGCCCGTTCCCCTTATACCTGTAATGGCGCAAATCAAACGGTAGAGCCGCAGATCTCTGATGAGAGTCGCGAAGGGTTCAGCCTGGCTTGCCCAAGCATCGACCGCCCAACATTTCCTTCCCGACACCATGGAGCGCCAAACAAACAGCCTCGACCGACATTTGAGTTTCCTTGCGAAGGTTCGCTACGTGCGATGCAAAGCCACTCGGCATGGAGTCGTAGATGAACCATACGGCCAGAGGGTCGGGTATCGGATAGGGGCTCGGCTGTAACTCCTGCACAATCCGTTTCAGACGCCAGAGATGTGCCCTGAGGTCCTCGCCTTCATAGTACACCGCCTGCGAGAGCTCCCGCATCAAATCCGCCGCGCGCGTCTCAGGCGTGGGGTACTCCGTATACAACAGCGAGAGTCGGTCCCAGACCCCCTTGGCTGTAGTACAGGCCTGGACTTGCGGGTGGACGATCCCGAAATCCAACGACGAGAGCAATGCACAATATACCGCGGCCTCGTCCACGTCCCAGCGCTCCACTTCCGGGTCAACTTCCTCTGGTTCGAGGTTCGGATTGCGCTCTGGGCGCGGGTACGAGCCATCAATGTGGCCCCAGACCTTGCCCGCCAAGGTTACCTTTCGATGAAACCAAAAGCGCCAAGAAGGATAGTTCGGCCCTTCGAGCTTCTCCACGTTTTCCACAGCTCCATGTATGCGTGTCCAAATAGTACCAGGAGGTGCCGTCTTGAGACCCCCACGGCCATAACGATTGGAATTCGCTGGCTGAAACTGTGCCTTTGTTGGGCTCGTGTTTCCCGACCTCATTGGGCTCAAGTATCCCGAAGCAACACCTTCACCGGAGCTACCGTCTACTGACATAGCCGGGGCGGGGCTCAAGCGTCCAAATGCATCTCTCGTGGGCGAAGGGCTTGGAGTCGGGCGCGGCGATAGGCGCATCCCCTCCAGCATGGTCCGCACAGTACCCAAATCATGTTCCTTGCCCCCACCATGGCTATCGTTCGAATTAGCTGAGAGCTCACGCTCCCGCCGCTGGCCACGGCTCCAAGTGTTAAAAGCTGAATGAATCGTCACCGGAGGGATAGGATCGGCTGGTGGGGTTATACCAATGCTCCACGGAGGGTTGACCTTGGTGTTCCATGATTGGTCTCGGGACCTTGGGACGCAAGGGGGAGGCATGAGCGGAGCTGGTGAAGGCGCAGGCGGGAGAGACGATGGCGGCCGTTTGGTCACGATGGGATCCACGACAGGGAGTTTCTGGATGGGCACATCCGGAGATATGAGGGGCGAAGGTGCGGGAGAGTCCACCTCAGAGTGAGCCGAGGGGTTACGCGACCGGATGCTGGCTTGCATATCGGACAAGACAGAGGGTAGGACTTGAAGAGTGGGATAGCTGTGGAGGGCGAAAGTAATGAAAATGAGCTGTCAATCGCGACTAGACTGTGACGAACCGTGTGAAAAGCAACGCTAACGGTAGCGATGGTAGTGCCGGGCAAGAGATCAGGAAACTTGGGAGCCGATTTTTATAGTTCTGAGGCATAGGGGTGCTTTGGTTTGTTTGGCTTCGGCCCCAGGCGGGGAACCCCTAAGTCTGTATGCGCCCTCCGGTCTATCGAGTCGATAATTCTGACGGTTCTCGGCCGATCGTGTGACACTTTGACTGGGAGTATGGATTGTAAACAACGGTATGTATTATTGTAGGCAGGTGTAAGGCGAACATAAGAACGAAAATGAGAATGCAAATGAGTGACCAAAAGCAGGAGTTGAACGACTGCTTGAGCGATAATGAAAATTGAATGGCCATACAGCAGAAGCCCTTGGACAAGAACGCAATACCCGCTATGATGCTCGCGTTCACTTGTTTAGACAAACCTCCATGATACTCCGTTGAGCTGACCGACATCTAGGGAACTTGTCAGAATAACGAATCGTTCGTAAGTGTGAAAAAGCACCTTTATCGGCGAGCTGCTCGAACGCGGAAGGTGACAAGTCGAGGTCATCGTGTCCACACGCAACACATAAATCCACCACCCGTACACTAACGGACTTGCCATGCCAGGAGACCACGGCAGTCTCTCCGCATTTGGAGCTAGCACCACCATCTGTCATAAAGTGGATGTCGGAGATGGGCGACGAACGACAAGGGGTAAGTAAATCATGCTTACGGAAGGTCTCATCCCAGAGCGCCTTGCTGATAGCTACAACATGCTCGCTATCTTTATTATTCCAACCACAAGCACCGCGACCTTGGGATGGGCTATCTGTTGAAGCGGATGTTGTTTCAATAAGATATGCAGTACGCAAAGTTGAGAGGAAGCAACTTACAGTACGTAGCCCATCCATGATGAACGCCGTCACCGCCGCGAGCGTCGAGCTCGAGCCCGCGAGGGGGTATATTGTCTGCGATGGGGGTGGCGTTGACCAAGCCAGCGAGACCCGACACCAACAGGACAGCAACCACTTTGGTGAGGATAGCCATGGTCGTGGTAGTCGGTAGGGGGTTTAGGGGCTGGAAGACTGGAAGAATAGGGGCGGAGATGAACTTGATGCTTGAAGGTGAAATGTTCATCCGTCAACTCCATCATTATGTATCGTTATATAACTCCAAACATGCTCTCTTCTTGGGACACTCAACACCACTATACATGCGGGTGTTTGGTGGTCTGTGAAGAACAGAGGTAAGATGAGTGGCGGGGCGGAGTGATCCTGCGCTTGAAAGTAGATATGCGCCTCTAAAACTACTCAAAATGTTGGCTCAATGGAGAATCGCTTCGGTAATTGAAGCAATTATGCGAATGGTGGAGAATTCCGACATGTCTGCGGGATGTCTGTCTTAGAGGAATGACAAAATAAAAGAACTTAATATTTAGGTGGCGATTAAACTCCCGTGTGAGAAGCTTCCAGCAGTACCCAGCTGTCTTTGTAGTCATTGTACTCTATCCGAATATAGTATAATTATTGAAAAGCTTTGTCGACGGCTGTTCCGACTTTGAACAAAGGTCGGGTTTTGTGTACATACTGCAACTCAGGAAAAGGCAGCAAGCGCGCAGTTGTGATTCATAATCTTCTGTACGAATGATACCTTACATTTAACAGCATCTGCTTACAAGATAAAACAAAATAGCCTTTACATTGCGGCACGAAGGACCTTTACTGTTTAGATCGCCTATGCTCTAACATCGCCCAAATTCTCCCAGCTACTTACCCAAAACAGCTCCACCTACCATCGTCAGAACCGGGGCAAACTAAAGAGCACCCCCCGTCTCCAAGCACCACCCCAACAGAAACACTACCGGAAAACTAGTTAGCGACACGTCTTAGTGTCCGGTCCCCCTAAAATGTGGCCCAAAACTCGTACTAAATTACGTTAGATATATGTATACACGGGTTTGGTATGTATTGGGAATGTACACCGCGCACGACACAACAAGGGGGTTGTGAAAGACGGCCGAACGAAGTGTATTTTTATGCATACGACAGCGAGGTACAGAGCGGCGACAACAGCGAGCGGAATCAGAAAAAGGTGGGGAGCTGAATACATCAAATGAAAAGGATACTGTACGGGCGCGGAGACGAGGGTAGGTTAGCGTTGGGTGCAATTGGGTGCTAGATTGGTGTGCACTTACCAGGACGAAGGCTTCGCTTCCTGCCCAGTCGTTGGTCTTCAAGGTGAGCTGGCGCTACGCAAGTAATCAGGTGGGTGCGAGAGGTCATAACGGTCGTTCGAGTCCCGGAGCGAGTGAAGATGAGTGAACGTGTGCACACCGGCTGGTAAAGCACGGAGGGGAATTTATCGCAAGTGTCGTACAAGCCGATCAAGGAGCCCGGGCCGTCGGCGCCACCAGTGTTGAACAAGGAGAAAGATATGGTGCGAGGAGTAATGGTTGAACCAGAAGTTAGTGCTAACTGCCAGCGCGTCGGTGTGGCAGTTGAGTTTTACATTGGCTCTATTGAGGTGAAACTTGGGGGCAAGGTGGCAGGCCATGACGATTTCGGTGATGGGGACAACAATGGTGCGTCGGCGGTTACGAGAATCGAACGCGGGTTTTGTGGAGTGCATGCGAGAGAAAGAGGAAGGGGTGGTGTCGAACGCTTCGAAGACTTCTAAATACGCGAGCTGGCCAGCGTAGTAATTGCGAAGGTGACCTGGCAGCTTGAAAAACGCGCGCACACGTCCGACGCGATATCCTGAACATAAAATATTCAAGAACAAATTAGCTCGTACACGAATACGAAAGGGCAAACATGAGAGAAGTACTCACGTTCTATGCCGTGTTTGTCGCTACCATCGAGGCCGCTGTTGTCTAGATGGTGTTACGCGTTTAGTTTGCTGTCGGCGGAGTGGAAAAGAGGCTCACCAAATCGATTTGGCCGTTCGAGGTATAAAGCTGTATCCCACACACCGGGTTTCTTCTCGCGGCCGCGGGGACCAAGCGTGGGCGGGCTGGCCCGCACTACATCGCGTCGGGGAGGCTCGAAGGGGGCGAAGGGAAGGGGTTGCTGGTGGAGGTAAAGCCGGTGCCAAACATCAAGTCGATTGTGTTGAGAGAGCATCACGTCGTGCTCAGGGATATCGAGTCGATTCGTCAGAAAGCTTGTAATCGCCGGCCTTAAATCCGTTGCGCCATACTCCTTCTCAACGTCCTTGATGGGCACGTTGCGTTTGGTCGGATTTACACCCATGTGGCGTTGTGGATTCGGGTAGGCGATAGGCTCGACCAAGTCCATCACATCCCCCTCGGAACCGATGTCTCCCCTCTTCTCCCACCCGCCTTCGCCTCCGCCTTCGTTCTCGCGCTCGCCATCGCCCGACTGAGCAGCAACTCGGCACGCCTCAGTCTCGCCCACAAACCCCTCGCCCACAAACCCCTCGCCATCCGCTGCCACCTCTCCGGGCACGTCGTCCGTGTCGTCCTCGTCAGCCGGCCCCAAGCCCATGTATAAATTCAGGTGAGCGCGATGCATCCGAATTGCTTCCTGCCGCTGAATATACTTCAACATCTGCTCCAGTGGCCGAACCTTGTTCGACGCGCGCCAAGGTTCCTTCGCGTATTCGATGTGGAGGTGTTCGGGCGCTTCAGTATTGTAGCCGTCCGGGGTACCAAGCGCGCGAATGGAGTGCGCGTAGTGACTGAGCATGTGCAGCTTCGGGATTAAATCAAACCGTGAGTCCGATTCGTAGAACCCCCGAATGACGAGTAGGCCCTTGAGCTCATGAAATAGCTCCAGGTCGTGTTCCATGTCGGCGAGGTCCGTGTCCGTCATACTCGATGCGTGCGCGCGGAAGATAAAATCCACAATTGACCTCAAGAGCTGAGTGAGCTCAGGTGTCACGTCCCCCAGAAAGACCGGTAAGACCTGTGCGACCATCTCCTTACTCTCCCGCCCTGTCCATTGCTTCACGGCGCTGATACCTTTCGGGAAATGCTTTAGTCCTTCGGCCTGAGGCATGGCTGCGAACCGCTCGTCCAACTCGTCCGCGCCGACAAGGTGTTTAAGCCAACGCACCAAATGGGACTTGAAAATCCCCTGGTAGAGCTGGTGCAGTAGGTCGGGCGTAATGCACGTCGCGAGGTTAACATGTGGTAAGTCCCCCCACCATGGCCAGACCGGTTTCAAGCTGAGTCCTTGAAGCTCGCGCACGTCGTGTGTCTTGAAGTACGAGAGAATGACACCTAGCGTTTCCTCGCGATTGCGCAAAGGGGCCTGCTTGTCGATATCTCCACGTCCAGCCCGCTTTGTCGAACAGACTGGGCAGCTACCGATGGAGGTACAAGCCATCAAGTTCTGCTCTGGCCAATCGGCCAAGTACGCGGCGATCCTCGGGTAAACGCGACGAAGCCGGCCGTCCGGGCACGACATCTCGACCCCTTCCTCCGACGCTACCTTCAGCGGCTCAAGCAACTTCTGCATCGACCGGTGTATTAAGTCGGCCTTCATCCGTCGGCGCTCTTCGTCATCCTCCACGTCCTCAAAGGCCTCGACCGGTAAGTACCCAAGTAGCACCATGGTTCGCTTTGATGGTTTACGACGCCAGTGTTTGCTTATGTTCCCTAGCGTCAAATACACCGGGTACGCCGCTTGGCCGCCACACATGATGGAGAGCATAGTCTGGTCCGTGGCAAGGATGAGGGGTACAATCGTGACTGCGCCCTTGTGCCGCAACTTCATCTATGCCGAAGGTAAGCCCATGTGCATTGAATCGAAACCGATGCTCACCTGTTCCTCCCACCACCAGTTCGCGGTCCACATCTCACTGTACACACGTTTACCCCTCCGCTTCGACGTATACAATCTGACCGGCGCATACTTGAAATGTCCGTGCAACGCGCGGTTCCCGAGCAAGTCGCGTATCACATCGATTATCGAGCGCTTAACGAGATACTGCACGCGTGATCGAGTTCCGTCGCAAACGTTAATCTCGTGGATCTCGCATTCAGGGCCATGCGGTAGTTTATCCACGTCCGCGAGCATCTCCTCGCAGCTTGGCCAGGGTGTTCGTTCGGTATACTGGTGTTGAATGTGAGTAAAGCAATTGCGTACACCAACCATATTACTTACGATACTACTTTTCAGGTGCCGGTCTTTTGATTTATCGGTCATGTCCGACGTCATCAGCAGCTCGGCCGCTTCGAATGCCTTTGGGTTTGCCATGGGTCCAACCGAGCGCATATATGCGTCCAAGTCGGGGACGGGGACCGTTGCTTGTGAGATCGGCGCTCCAGCCAACGGGTCCGGAAAGTCCTCCACGTACAGGCCCTTCCACCTCCGTAGACGTTGTCTTGAACGTGCCGGTCTGGCCGGCCCGGCATCCGGCCTTGAATCGGCCCACACCCCCAAGTTTTCCCCGGCACTCGTGTGCCCACTTGACGGACCAGCGACGGGCGGGTTGGCGGGTCGGATGATCTGTGGCAGGTCCTCGTTGGATATGGTCTCTACAGTAACCTGCTGACGTTGGGAGGCCGACTGTGCTGGACTCGCGTGCGCCCTCGACGGACCAGCAACGGGCGGGCTGGCGGGTTGGGTGATCCATGGCTCGTCCTCATCAGGTACGGTCTCCACGGTAACCTGCCGACGTTTGGAGGCCGGCTGCGCCCCATCGGCACTCGCGCTCAAGTCTCCCGCGGCCCGGCTCGTGTGCAGTTTCGACGGACCAGCAACGGGTGGGCTGGCAGGTCGGGTGTCGGCTAGCATGCCCTCGTTGGGTACGGGCTCTACAACAACCTTCTGGCGCTTGGAGGCCGGCTCCGCTGGATCTGGAGTGGGAACCGCTTGCAAGGCAGGGCGTAGGGACTGGCGTGCGCGAGGTTTCCCCAAGGGGAATTCACTCTGCTCTGAGGTGCTCGCCGGGGCATCCCTGTCTGGGCTATGGCTGGCAGGTGGTGTTATCGGGCGCGGCGACGCTGCCTTCCGCCGACCGACGCGAATATCTTGATTTTCCGCTGCTCGACAGTTTGGGCTCGCCGCAATGTGACGGCTACGCGATGATTCGAAGGGAATGATGCGGTGACAGTGGTAGCAACGGGTAAGCTCTACAGTCGACTGAGTGGATTTCTTCCTCTTCTTCACCATCACTGATACGTTTGACGAAAAGGAGAGGTCGTGGTGCGCGGCGCGCATTCGCAGGACGTTCATTGGCGGCATGCTGGACTTGCCTTGATCGGTCGGGGGATGATTGGGGGGAGAGAAGGGCGAGTTCGACCAAGCTTCACAGCTTGGTGAGTAAAACTTTGGCAATTCGGCACGCGCAAGCACTAACACAACCGTTTTTCTCAGTATACTACATTTTAATTCATCAATCTCCAGCACTTGGTTTCACCAGTGCTCGGTCGATTGGTCGTAGCTTCCTCATTCAACGCGACTAAACCTTTCGAATCGAAGGCGGCGCGCATATAGCCATCAAAGCCGACTCGCCGAGGTCCAATCAACCACCAGTACGACTCTACTGTACCCCGGGTTCACCAATGATCTGGTACGACCATGCTCGCGCGTTACATCCAGCTTCACGCACTGTCTTATCTTAGCTTAATACGGTTACTTGTTTCCCTTTTGAGTATCGTGCACCACACTCATTTAATGTTTGACAGGCATTGCGAGTGATCCACATCAATTTGATTATCGGAATCCAGGCATTTTTCTCTCGGGCTGATTAGTGCTCCTAACTAACTTGGTATGTGTAAAACCCGGCTTCTTTTGGTGTAGTCTACATTTCTAAGATGTTATGACAGCCACCCGACTCTTCACCAACAACTGAGTGCTATCCAGTACTACGGACATTTCCAATCACTCACCCAACCCATTTTACAACTCCGACTTCAACGCGTACCTGCTCAAACCCATTTCAAATGGCACACTTGGACAATTCGGCTGCTTGCTGTTCCCATTCCTCAGCAACATAACTCCCGGCCCGGCCCGGCTACTTCCGAAGGCGATGCATCTATTCAAAGTCCACTCACCGCACCATCAAGCTTGCTGAGCTTACCTTGTAAACTACAAACGGTGAGCTCCTAAGTCTGTTTCTGATTTATAGAGTTAATTCTTATGAACCCGGGAATAGTATCTCCCAGTTCGATTAGCAATATTTGCTTCAAATTTCTCGCCACTGCTGCTTTAGTTGCCCACTTGCTACGGTCTTCATGATCTGTCATGTTGATTGCATGATTCTTGAATCCAGTTCCTTGTACTTGGTGCGAATTGAGTAGGTTTCCATCCTTGGAGTGGGCATTGTGCCCATGTGAGATTTATTTCACATCGCAGGCCATCTTCCGCCTGAGGCTCGAGTGCCTCTCACCCTTTGTGGTAGTTTTCGAGCAGGAGTGCCCACCGAATTTACCCCATCAGGTTAGTGGTCTAATCCCCAATGATTGCACATTCGAATTCTTACTCCCGACTTGCCCGTCTACTGTAGCACATACCTCCGCACCAACAATGCCCACTGCACTGCCCGTTGTCAACTTGGCCTCGGATTACTCACCCCGCAATTGCGATGAACTTGTCCGACAAGGTTAGTATGACCCATTTTTTGAATTTGTCTTGACTTTACTTATTTGCAATGCATACGTTAACTCAGGTACCTTTTTCGCTTGAACAATCAACACACTGAACACAAGGTGCTCACTACAACAGCTTTGTTCGCATTCCAGCCTGATACTAATTCTTTTACTTGCTTTATTTGATGTTGCGGGTCCATTCGTGCACGTGATATTTCCTGTTGGGCACGTGACTGCCCGTGTTGCCGAGTCGTTCGACGCTCTACCTGAACTGGCGGACACCCACACAGCACGCGTCTGTTAACCGACTTCGACTTGCCCTGTAGAGACTGTAACCCGTGAGTTTTGATTTGTCGCACATTCCTTAGTTACTCGTGAGCTAGAATTGATTTTAGGCTTAGTCGTGAGGGATGCGTCATCCCCCCAATCAGCACTGCAGCTCCGCGAACAGCAGCACACGCTGGGCCTCGCCCACATGGATTCGCAATACGAGTTGCGTTCGCTGTGTTTGGTAAGTTTAGTTTCCGTTTTTCCGGCCAGCTGCTTTGCTCATTTGGGCATCGCGCGTTTGTTTTATCATGTGCTGCGCTTGACTCACAGTTTTCTCGTCCTTATCTCTGTACCATCCCTCTTGCAATCAAGTTATTTACAAGTGCACAACCGTTATTCAAGCTCAACTGTTCGCGTTCGACCCATCCATAATTGGACTTGTCTGCTAACCCCTGTTCGAGCTTGGTCTGATCAATCCCGCCAATTGACCCATTGTGCTCCACACGACGCACTGATCGTCGCTAGCCACTCGCATGTCTATCTCTTCCTAACTTCATGTCAGATCCCCAGCACCGGCTACCTGTTTTCATTAATTTCTTCGCATTTTTTTCGCCGAGCATCCTCAAACGCACCAAACTGTCGGCGCAGCGAACGCGCACTTGACTTCCGCCGCACCCATGACCGCAATATTCGACTCGTCGGTTCTATCGGTCGAAGACACTTGCACGATGTTGAGTTTCATTTTTATCTACTTAAGGGCCAGCTGCGCGCACTGACGACTCATCCAAATTCACTCCCTCGTTTAAGCCTTTTCATCTTTAACTACTACACATTCCTTTCCATTCTTGATCCTTTTTCCCATGACTCGGGGACGTCGCTCTTCTATTCGAGACCTGCAAGCCTCCGCTCGTTCAGTGACCCCCGAACCGACCACTGAAGCTGTGAGTTAGACTCGCACGTCTTGTAAATCATACTAACATTATTTCATGTTTCCAGGGCACCACTCCAGGAAATGCGTTGTACGACGCCCCTCCCCAGGGGTCTGCGCCAGCCGAGCTTGGAGCACGCAGCCGCAAGAAGACGCAGAAAATCGAGTACTACGGTATGCTTGACTTGCCTGACACCATCCCTTTGTGAACTTACACTTCAATTTCTGCAGAGAATGGTCGTAGTCGTTCTCATTCCAGGTCGGAAAAGTGGACACGCACGCACTCGCGCAACCTCCGAGCACGCAGCAATTCCCACGCCAACAACAACGACATCGACGATATCGTCCCCACCAACAAGGCCCCTTCTACCACCCAGGGTGGCGACACGGACACACAACCCAACCCTGAGCCGCCCCAGCCCCGTAGCCGAGCTCGCGTCGTGGAGCCCAGCACCCAGGCTGGCAGGCGCCGTGGCAGGAAGTCGCGCAACACTCGACGCGGTATCCGATCCCGTTCGCCCACACCCGCGTCTACCGATGACGAGCTTGAAGTGCCCCCCCTCGCGACTGGTGAAACACCTGGTATGTATTAGGCTTACGACGGACATTCATTTTGACTAATTTTGTTGTACCTATAGCCGGTTCGCAACACACATACATCTACGAATCGGTCCCGCACGAGGTCTTCATGCAGTATGCGAGGAACCGCCTTGGCGCGGATGCGGATCTCAAAGACCGGCCGACGGCCGACATCCTCGAAATGCTTCGCGTCAAGGAGGCTGATCAAGCGGTTAAAATGGGCTCTGCGCGACACAAGACTTCGGTACGTACCTGAATGCTTTTTGACATTTCTTGGGCGTCACTAACCTTATCCAACGTAGATCATCATGCTATCGCCCGAGCCCATCGCTGTAGGCGGTGGCTGGCATCGCGATCGGATTCCCTCAGTCGGTAAGTGCTCACCATGTACTCTCATTGCTTTACTAACAAGTTCATGGTACTCTCCCCAGTTGTAGGTTCGCAAGATGGAGGGTCACAACCTGCCAAGCGAGGAGCCGACGACCCCACCGCGTCCAATGGGCCGTCTTCAAAGCGGCAGCGCGTCACCCTGGACCCAGACCCGGCAGACAACACCGACACTGAGCCGGAGTCGGACGACTATGTCATGGTACCCACGACTCCCACCCCTGCTGGCCGAATTTTGTCCCCCAATCCACGCTGTCATGACCCACCCTGTTCTGTCTTGTGGCTTGTATGTTTTCTCGTGGCTCATGACCTGAGTCATTTCTGTTGGCTGTGTTTTTTCTTTTGTCTGACTCGCGCTGCGCGCTCATCAGACGCTGCCTCGTTATGTATGACTCGCCACATGCCTTATGCTGTGCGAGTCTGACTCGATGTACGCTCTTGTTTTGTCTGGGCTGTACGCCCTTGGTCTATATATTCGAGCCTGAGCAAGCCTGGTTTACCCAGCTTGCTCTACACTCGTCGTTTACCCTTTTCTATCTAGGCCTTCAAAAGCCACCCAGTTATCACTCGCCAGTTATTCAGTTTAGCTGTCTTATCGTCTTCGCCAGCATATTTACTTGGACTCGCTTTATTTACTCGTCCCAGCCACCCGATACGTCCGCCGCCGTCAGTCTACCATCCGTTCGCAACATCTTAGAAGAGGTTGTGACATTGTAGAGCAAGCTTTTCCGTATCTCGTGGCACAATCCGCTTATCGCCGATATCTCGTGGCGTAACCCCTACATCATGTCCGCCTCCCGCCAACAACCGTCTCGCGCTAGCCGACACTCCCTACAGACGGGACCGGAACGCATCAACGAACAGTATCGAACTGCTTCCCGCGCACAGTCCATCCGAACGCCAGAAATCGCAATCACCCGGGTCGACTCAGGCCCCATCGCATCACCTACCGCACAAAGGATCATCCCTCCGCTAGTCGTCCCAGGAGCATATAACACCTCTCAGGACCAGGCAGGCCCTAGCCACCGAACCACCATCGAAGTCGTAACTGACCCAGATGAACCAACCATACGCCAGCCAGAGCCAGGGGACATGTCTGTCCTACCGACCTCGCCGCGCCCAACCCAGCGATCTATACCAGTATTCGTCCAACCTTCTCGGGTGGACCTACCACCGTCAAATGAAGGGTCAGCCGTCGCTATACACCCGTTAACAGGCACACACATCAATCGCCCTGTACGAGGCTATCCAGGTGCACGCATGGTCGGTCCACCAACCACGGTGTCAGCACAAAGCACCGTAAGCTTGCGTTCGCCCTTCATCGTCGACATTCCCCCTTCCGAACCAGGATATGGCGACAGCCGAGCACACTCCCAAATAGAGCCGCCCTCTCGACAAACCTCAGTCTTTAATCCGCAGCAGGAGGGGCAAGGAAATGCAAACCTTTATGCATTCATGCTTAGACAAATAGAGGACAACCTACGCCAGGAGCTAGGGGCTAGGCTTATGCCCCTTGCAGAAACAAATCGTTCCGTCCAAGCAGTGCAACGCACAGTAGCAGAGGCTATGGATCGCATCGCCCGGCTAAACGAAATCGAACAAAATGCCAACAACGAGCTCACCCTTATCAGGGGAAACGGTCAACAAACCCGCACGGAGGTTGGATACATCAGCACCCAAATTCGCGGCCTACTCAATAACATCCAACACATAGAACGAGTCCAACAGGAGCAGGGGGAGGACATAAGGCGGATACTGGACAACATGGATCACTTCAACGAGCGACTAGCTAATTTCAACATCCTCATACAAGAAGAGGTGGGGGGACTACACGAGCAATTACAAGCGCAAGGAGGCTTCAACCCCCAAGGACACTCTACCTGGAGAGACGTCCCTCGTCCGGAATCACGACGTTCCGTTAGGAGAACACCCTCTCCACGCCGACCTAGTCCTGCGCGAAGAATTCCGTCACCACGCAGACTACTCCCAAGGCAGGAGGACGAAGAGGTACACATCCCCAAGGATGCTAGGCAGAAATGCCCAGAACCGTTCAGCGGAAAGAAGGGGAGCGAGGCAGAAACCTTCATGCTGTGTCTCGAGATGTTCTTCGACGAATATCCTACAATCTATAGCGACGACCGGCGAAGAATCAAGAGACTCCTCTCAACCATGAAAGAGGGAACCAACGCTTCTACCTGGGCCAAATCATTACTACAACGAATCCGAGCAGGCGATTGGACCGGACCCCTAGCGTCATGGGAAGCCATGCATCGAGCTTTCAATACCGCCTTTGGCAATCCGAACAAACGCAATAAAGCTATAAACGACATTCAGGAACTCACCCAAAAGGGTTCGGCCCAACAATACGCCACTGCCTTCCGGATCATCGCACAAGAACTCGACTGGCCGGAACGACCACTTATCGATGTCTTCGTCCGTAACCTAAAACCTCATGTCCGGAACGAACTTCTCAAGCTCTCGCTGTCTGGGATAGACACCGATGCTATGTCATTGGACGAATGGATCGAACACGCCGTCAAAACGGATGACGTATTGTACGAAGGAAGGAAGGGACAGGAGGCAAGCTCAAGCAAGAGGACGTTCTCAGGAAGGGCTGCCAATACGGAGGACGAGAAGAAACCCAAACGATTTGGAACCAAAGACTGGGTCTCCGAACAAGAGATCGCCCTACGCAACAAGGAGCGCCGCTGCTATCGATGCGGCAGTAACAGACATCAAAAAGCCGAGTGCCCAGACAAGTACCTCAACAACAAATACACCCCCAAGGCGACAGCAGGAAAGCAGGGAACGATCGAGGAAGTCGAAGGAGAAACCTCCGAATCGGAAAACGCCTAGGGCCCTCTGCCTCCGTGTCAGACCATGCCCAAAGTTCCAGAAACCTTGTATACTACCTAAAAATGTCGAACAGTGCTCCTATCTGGTATACAACGGTCGAAGGAATCACGGAAAATATCAAAACTCTTATCGATTCAGGCTCGTCTCGTAACTTCCTCGACTCTTGCTTCGCAAAGTCAAATCACATCTCCCTCATCCCACTCCAAAAAACGCGCTCAGTCATTGCCATTGACGGAAAAGAAATCAAGAACGCCATCACACATAAAGCAATCCTATCTATCAGCATCGCGGGCCACACCTTCAAACAGAGGTTTTACGTTATGCCGCTAGGAGACGTCGATGCCATCCTTGGGATGTCTTGGCTCAAGGAGGCCAAGCCCGTTATCCAGTGGGATACCCTCACTATTGCATTCCCTGGAGATCCACCAGAGGGAAAAGCGGCCAGTATCAAAACAGAAGAGTCGGGAATACCTGTCGAGTTTATGACCTACAAGGACGTATTCGACGAACAACTATTTGCGGCGTTGCCTCCACATCGGGAAGGATTCGACTGCGCTATCGAGTTTAAGGAAGACGCCGTCCTACCCCGCCCTGCTAGACCTTTCCCTATGTCCGATGGCAACTCTCTCAAGTTTGCGGAGGAGCTAAAAATGCAGATGGATCAAGGGAAGTTGCGTCCCTCAACATCAAAAGTAGCAGCAGGGGTCTTTTATGTTCCCAAGGCGGATGGGGGCAGTCGACTGGTAACCGACTATCGCAAAATCAACGACATAACCAAAAGCGATCAATTTCCCCTCCCTTCGCAGGTCGATCTTCTGGAGAAGGTGCGAGAAGCAAAGATCTACTCAAAACTGGATCTACGACAAGGCTTCAACAACATACACATAAAGAAAGGGGATGAATGGAAAACCGCGTTCTGCAACAAAAACGACTTCTACGAATACACTGTCATGCCTTTCGGATTAAAAAACGCTCCCGCTGTGTTCCAACGGTTCATGAACCACGTTTTCAAGGACTTAATAGATGTATACGTGGTTGTCTACCTGGACGACATCCTTATCTATTCAAAGAACCGCGAGGAGCATACCAAACACGTCCAGGAGGTCCTAAGGCGATTGCAGGAGAATCACCTCTTCCTCAAGCTATCGAAATGCCGTTTTTATGTCACCAGCGTGACCTACATCGGAATAGTTATTAGCCCGGAAGGCGTTTCTATGGAGAAGGAGAAAATCAAAGCGGTTGTCGAATGGAAGGCACCAAAAAAGATCAAGGAGTTGCAGGCATTCCTGGGGTTTGCGAACTTCTATCGTCGTTTTGTTCGGAATTTCAGTTCGATTGCCAAGCCCCTTACAACGCTCACAGGAAAGGACGTGCCTTGGGAGTGGGGGAAGGAACAGCAACAAGCGTTCGAAGGAATCAAAGCAGAGATAACCAAAGATCCCGTGCTGGTACACCCTAACCCCAGCCTACCATACATACTCGAGACCGACGCCTCTGGGGTGGCCATGGGAGCCGTGCTCAGTCAGAAGCAAGCGGATGGGTACTACCATCCAATCGCGTTTATGTCACAGAGCTTCAACGCAGCCCAACAGAACTACGATACGCACGACAAGGAGCTTATGGCCATTCTGGTAGCTTTCGAACATTGGAGACTGTTCCTTGAATATACGGAACACCCCATTACGGTTTACACCGACCATCGTAACCTGGAATATTGGAAGGACGCCAGGGAATTCAACAGGAGACACGCTCGATGGTACCAGTTCATCGCCTCGTTTAACTTCCACATTGTCTACCGACCGGGAAAAATGTCTAACAAACCCGATGCCCTATCAAGACGAAGCGACCATGTGGACATACCGAACCCAAAACAGATCATGTTGGAGGAGGAAAGGTTTATCGGGTTCAAGGCGGAACTTGCATCGGATATTGTGTCTCTGATCAGAGATGCACAGGAGGACGACGAGACTCTGGAGACGCTCATCACCAGTGTCAAAGGAAAGAATAGCCTGCCACCCTCCATCAGAAGGCAATACGACATTTACGAGTGGACTGGCGAACTACTGTGGCGGGATGGGAGGATTGTAGTACCCAACGACAGCGAAATACGCCTACGGTTATTAGAGCAGCACCATGACTCCCCCTCGGCAGGGCATCAAGGCCAGACACGGACATTGGATCTTTTGTCAAGAACATACTATTGGCCAGGTATGAAGCAGAGCGTCAACCACTTTGTCGACTCGTGCGAAGTATGCCAGCGGAGCAAGGGTCACAAGGTGTGGGTACCAGGAAAACAACCAGAGTTGCCAAGCAAACCCTGGGAGGAGATTAACTACGACTTCATCGTCAAACTCCCGCTATCGAACGGTTTCGACAGCATCCTTGTAGTGGTGGACAGATTCTCACGCCAAGCACACTTCATCCCCTGCAACGAGACCATCAATGCCGAACAGCTAGCCGAGTTGTTCATACGAGAAGTATGGCGTCTACATGGGCTTCCCAAACGTACGATATCAGACCGTGGTTCCACTTTCAACAGTCATTTCCTCAGAGCCCTGTACAGCAAATTGCGCATAACACCGGACTTTTCCACCGCGTATCACCCGGAGACAAATGGCCTTGCGGAGAGAACGAATCAATGGTTGGAAGGGTTCCTTCGAAGCTTCTGCAACTATGACCAGAACGACTGGTCCACATGGCTTCCAATTGCGGAGTTTTGCCACAACAACCACACCAACTCTGCCACGGGCAAAACTGCGTTCGAAACCGTCTACGGGCTGCATCCGAGGTGGGACACAGAGGCTGTGGAGACGCTCACACCCGAGGCCAATCGATTTGGCGAACACCTGGAGAAAGTGTGGGACGAGGTCAGGGCATCAATGGAGTACCATAAAGCTAGGGAGTCGGAGCCTGCACAGCACAGGGTGGGGGATAGGGTCTGGTTGGTAACCACAAACATCAAAACCCGTCGCCCGACGAAGAAACTGGACGACAGGAAAATCGGACCTTTCCGAGTATCCGAGCGCGTATCATCACATGCGTACCGACTCGACCTTCCGAAATCCATGCGCATACACAACGTCTTCCACGCGAACCTACTGCTTCCATCCCATGCGGATAACGAGTTTCACCGGCGACAGATAGCTCCACCGCCGGTTATCACGGAAGAGGGGGAAGAGGAGTACCTGGTGGAGAAAATCGTATCATGGAAGCGCACCAGGAACGGCTTGTGGTACCTCGTGCGATGGGCGGGCTACGGCCCTGAGGAAGATACAATGGAGAGGGCAGAAAAGATGGCCGAGTTGACCGATGTCATGGAGTCATTCCTCTCAGAACACCCGGAGGCGCCAACCCCGACAGGCTACAAACGTATAAAAAAGACCAGCGGCAAAGCTTCAGACCTCACCAGCAGCACCCCACTCGCTAAAACCACTTCGAACCTCACTTGTAAACCTTTTTTGTCTATTCAGAAATGCCTGCCTCTACCAGCTGGAACGCCTCCGCTCGGGCTATCGCCCTCGCTCACTATGCCGCCCGAGGGGAAATGCCCCCCGCCTCGCACCAGCGACACCCCTGGGGCTACGTCGAACCCTTCGAGGTGGCACGCCGCATCGCCCGCGGCATCGACCCCACCGCCCGTCTCGACTACATCCCCTACGGCGAGCGGGGGATGTGTGTGTGGGTCAGCGACACGACCCTGCACGACCCAGCGCGCGGCGACCTCTTATGGGTCGGAACAGGGACCCGCCCTATTAACATCCACGCCCTCCGACGTACCCGCCTTTTCGTCTGCCGACAATGTGTCGCGGACGACGTCCGTACCGTCGTCGAGCGATCCCGGGAGCGATGGCGCCATCGCAACGGCGTCCAGTGGACCAGCGAGGGAAGGTGGTACATCGACCACGAGGTCGTCGAACAATGGGTGGCGGACGAGGGACGAAGCTGGGTAGCGGAGGTGGGGGCGTCATGGGAGCGTTGCGTGCGAAAGGAGGATTGGATGGAGGCGTTCGACCTGGTGTTCGCCGGGACAACGAAGCGGGGGGAGCTCAAGGCTTGGCTGGACCAGCGCGCGTGGGATAGGGGAATGGAGGACGTTGGAACCTCGGTGGGGGAACTGGCTTTGGAGGAGGGCGAGGTCAAGGAGGAGGCGGTCGACCCGGGGCTAGGCGTTCTGGCCTCTCCGGCTTCGAGCGGGGGGGAGACGAACATGGAGTCGGTGGGAGAGGGGGGGGACGTGGATTTGGGTTGGGAGCGTTTGGAGGAATTCCTGGAGCGTGGGGGAGTTGGTTCCCGCCTGTTGTAGTTTACAATTTCTTTTCTGTTTGTATTTCTCTGTTTCTCCGTTTTGCTTTGGACTTTTCTTTCGCTTGGCCAAGGTCCCCTGTGGCCGGCGCTTTTGGGGGGGTGATGTCATGACCCACCCTGTTCTGTCTTGTGGCTTGTATGTTTTCTCGTGGCTCATGACCTGAGTCATTTCTGTTGGCTGTGTTTTTTCTTTTGTCTGACTCGCGCTGCGCGCTCATCAGACGCTGCCTCGTTATGTATGACTCGCCACATGCCTTATGCTGTGCGAGTCTGACTCGATGTACGCTCTTGTTTTGTCTGGGCTGTACGCCCTTGGTCTATATATTCGAGCCTGAGCAAGCCTGGTTTACCCAGCTTGCTCTACACTCGTCGTTTACCCTTTTCTATCTAGGCCTTCAAAAGCCACCCAGTTATCACTCGCCAGTTATTCAGTTTAGCTGTCTTATCGTCTTCGCCAGCATATTTACTTGGACTCGCTTTATTTACTCGTCCCAGCCACCCGATACGTCCGCCGCCGTCAGTCTACCATCCGTTCGCAACATCTTAGAAGAGGTTGTGACACACGCGTGGCACTGAGCCAGCCCCTCCCATTTTCTATCTCTCGTCCCAGCTTACCCCCTCTACGAGGTACACAGGCCCCACCGCCCTCGCGTGAGCCCACCGCGTCCACTCTACTTGACAGTCCTCGACCATCCACGCAACCCTCGCGTTCCCACTCTCTCGGCGGCTCACTATCGTCAGGAAAAACCGCCGAACCAAATTTGGGGTTATTAACCCCAATTTGCCGGTTTTCTCAGTTTACCACCCCCCCGCTTTTATAAGCGATTATTTACCCGATTACATCCGATTTGCCGGGGCAAATTGCGCAAATTTGCGCAAATTTGCCCGAGGGCTGTGCAACGGCCACTAACGGACGCGATTTGCCGTTTACCGGCAATTTGATGCCGGGTTTTTTCCTGACGATCGCGTAGTATCAATCCCACCTTGCCTATCTTACCCAGGCTGGACTACCCGCCTCGCGACTCTACACATGCGCGTCTCCGCGCCACAGTTCTTGCCGACGCGGCTGTGAGGTTGAAGAAGATGGTTGGGGACGACGGGGATGAGGACTCGGAAGAGATGGACGACGATGAGGCAGGCGACGCACCAGCCCCGACCCAGCCCCACCCAAGCACGCGGAAGGCAGCTACCTACCAGGGGCGCCAACGCTCTCACCTCCCCTCCAATCCTGGTGCCCATAGGACAGTGGCCAGCGCGAGTTCTAGATCTGCGGCGCGGGACTCTCTTCTCGCTATGGAGCGTGCACAGGCTGCGTCAGAGCAGTTAGGGATTGTGCTTAGACGTACTCGTAGGAAGGAAGCCAGGCCTCATCACTCCCCATCCCGTACTCAGGCCCAACCTGGTTCTTCTGCTACTGGTAACAAGCCATGCGGAGCGCAGAGCCGACGCAACGATCCCGTATCGGCGGCACGCGCCGACATGCTCGCATATAACCAAGAGTTGGTGGAGGGACGGACGAGGTCGACCGTACAGGACGCAATCCGCCACAACCGGCTTGAGGCAGACGAGGAGATGCGGGTGCGCTCCGGGCCGACACGCAGTCGGTCGCCCAACAGCCTAATGGATGATGACGAGGAGACACGCGCACACGCTGAAGCTTTTGCGGCAGGCACTTTCCCGGTAAGTACTTTATTTTACAGTATCTCACTAGTGACGCGACTTATGCTAACTTCTTAGAAACCCGCTCGTTCTCGCCGTCGTCGCAACCGCAAAAAAAAGCCACTCGCACGTGACTCGACTGGCCTTGCACGTCAGGTTCTCGTAGTTGCTAAAATCTACCTTTTCGCCTATGCCTTGCAGGAGGGAATTTACCAGACGCGCGCTACATTCCTCAACTGGGCGCAGCTTTCGCACCATGATACCTGGTCCTTATTGCTGACAAAGGTTACGTACACAGCCGCAACTGACAGTGAGCTTGAAGTAGTACGTCGCAAGTTTTTAAACGGGGTATATTCATGTTAACCGTTAAGTTATAGATGGTTAACTACCTCGCGACTCTTCGTGGAAAGGTCAAGGAGCGCCTACGTCCAATCGTGGCTGAGGTGCATGGGTTTAATCACCGAATCACCAGTCAAGCAGATATTCAGGACAACCTCGACCGGTATAACCTTGTGCATCCAAACACTTTTCACTGCAGGGTATGTCACGCCACGCGCATGCCTACCAATTCATTCTCACATGTTTGATAACTTAGGAGTACAGCCCACGCAAAGGCCACTACGAGAGTCCCCATCTTGCGCGCTTCATTGCCGTAGGTCTTTCATCAGGAAAAACCGAAACATCATATTGAGCATTGACAGCGTGTAAGCGTCAATGAGTCCAAAGCCGACCCCCCCGTTTTGAAGACTTGACAGAGTCCAATGAGTGTGCTCAATAAGACTGAGCCAGTGAGCCAATGAACCAATGAGCAAAATGAGCAATTATATGGCCGCATGTGTCGGAAAAGTCATGTGACCAAAGCGAGACACTCATGATATTGCACTGTAACTTGGCACTCGATGTAGTTCTATTGGCATGGTTGAGCACTACTAGAGTGAATTCACGAAATAAACACATTGAGACTAAAATCAAGCAAAAATATCGGCCAGGAGGGAAAGTAGTATATCATTTCAAACACCAGGCATACTCATTGGACTCTGTCAAGTCTTCAAAACGGGGGGGTCGGCTTTGGACTCATTGACGCTTACACGCCATCAATGCTCAATATGACGTTTCGGTTTTTCCTGATGTTTCTACGGCCCGACGTCCGTTGGCGTGCAGTTTCCCGAGTTCTTTGAAGAAATGCCGCTCACTGTGGTCGCGTTTATTTTGGCCTTGGTACGTTTTGGTTATTAATGTTGCTTGCTGCACCGGTATACTAATATTGAAGCTTGTAGTGGCAGTTCGGTCTGGAGGAGTGGTCTCCCGGGTGGTTCCAGCCCAAGGAGCTCGGCGCGTCATACATGCTCGACAAGTACGAGGCCCATTTGGCCGGCCTCAAAAGCCTACGCGATGTAGCGCCGCGACGCATGTCCAAGCTACAGCAGGAGTGGCGGAAGTACACGAAGTAAGCCGCCCAACGTTTACCCTTCGCACTTATTGATTCCTAACATGACTGTTTGTAGGGAATACTCGGGCGCTGCCTTTATCCCCAAGCAGCCCACACAGGACATCACCCCGCGCTCTGAGCTGCGCCCAGACAGCCCGGCTCCCCAGTTCGAGCGTGAGCACGACATAGAGTCCGACTTGGACAGCCAGCGGCTACTGGGGGAGGACGATGAACGCCTCATGCTCAGCAAAATGTGCTGGAGCTCCCGGTGCTCCCGAGTGCTCAAGAAGCAGGGGGGGTGGCTCCCTGGTGCTCCCGGCCTCCCGAGTGCTCCTGAGTACTCGGGAGTGCTCGGGGGGCCGGTGCTCCGGTGCTCCCTGGTGCTCCGAAGCGCTCTGAAGCGCTCCAGACCGCGGGAGCCACCACCCCCCCTTCCTGAGCACTCGGGAGCACCGGAGCCCCAGCGCATTTTGCTGACGTGCAGCACGCCCGCTTGGAGAGCCTGAAGCAGGCGTCTCGAGATAATGACCGATTCTTTGCTGCCCACAAAGATCTTCTTGCTGCTGACGACGATTCCTCGCGCTCCCCGAGTCCACCTCTGCCCATCGAGTACAACGACCAAGGCTGCTTGACTGCAGCTGCGAAGGGGAAACGCCGATCGAACTAGGCTGACTACCCTCTCGCCCCTCTCGTCGCTGGCCTTTGCGTGCCCCCGCTTCACCTGCAACTCCCCACCCAGTCTATATACCCATCTTCTTGTCTGACAACTCAACCCTCCTTTGGCTGCTCGAATCCTTCTTATTCTCTAATCCCCTCTCCATTTATGCCTCCAACCCCCAGTTTCATTTTGCTTGCGCTTCGTGCCTCCGCGTGAATAATTTCTTGGCATCTTGTCGAACACTTGTTACCCCGTCTCCTGTTCTTCCTTTTGCTTTGTTGCTCTGTGTTCGTCTCCCCTCGCGCTTCGTATATCCTACTATGTGATTCACCCTTTTGGTCTTGCCGTGCATTTCACGTGCTTGGCATGTCTCGTCTATTTCCCTCTTGCCTAGTTATACGCTCCCTTCGTTTCGTGCCCTCCCCATTTCAAGAAGTTATATACACGCTCTTGACACCAATCCCATAGTCTTATGCCATCCTACCTGCCCGAGTGTTGCTTCGAGCGTGCCCAACGCCGACTTTCCGACCTGTCCGCATGCCTTCTCCGACCCGCGCGCGCCGCCTCCGCGTTCAACTCCTATAGATATTGTTCCTGGTTTGTCCACCTCGTCGCATATTCTACTTGCGGGTTGTGCTCGATATTTCCACAAGGTGCTCAACATTTGCAAGTCCTACATTTGCGAGACCGACATTCGCACAAGTAGTCCAACATTCGACACTCGCGTCTCGTGTGTCTACTTGCGGATTTTGAAAAGAATAATAATAGAAAAGCTGACTCCACGGCTGTTCCCACATCCAAAAAAGCTACGGGGGGAACCAAATACCGCAACCAAGCAAAAGACAACCAGCGCGCAGCTATGAAGAACAAGCGGCTGCAACAAAGAAACCGGACACGCAACAGAACCCGCAGACAACACAAAACAAAAAACCCCTAACATTACGCCACCAAGCACTAGTACGCTAGAGATCGCCTAGCCGAGAAGATTTCTCTAGTTCTTCCAGCTCTTTTCGCAAAGCAGCTTCTCCTTCGATCTTCTGAACCTGGGTCAACTCTAGTTTATCTCCCTTTTCCTGGCGCGCTTTCAACTGCTCGATTGCTTGCAACTGAAGAAAAAGTCAATCACTAGATCTACATTCCACATGATGATCCTGACTCACCTTTTTCTGCAAAGCCTTGATCTTCTTCTCCTTTGGAGACACCTCCGCCGCAGGCCTTGCAGCCACTGGTGATGCAGGCAATTCAACCTTAACTGCCGGTTTAGTAGCTAAGGTGGAATCCCGCGCAGCGATAGCCTTGTGATATTCGTCGTCCATAAGCTCGTGAAGGTTGAAAACCTCGACACTATTATTCCATGCAGCGCGGCTCGCGTCAACTAGCTCGCAGTTATTCAGGCTAGCGACAACCCATGCAACTCCTCCCACTGCGCACGGTTCATTCCTGCCTTTTACCGCTCGGCCTATGAAAATGGTACTCAGGTCAAGGTACAAGTAAAGATACTGGTACGGGCGGCTGACCTTCGATGAATTTCTCGGGTTGGCACGAAGGGGGGAAGTAAAGATCCCGTAGGTTCGAAGGGAGATCGCTAAGGTATGCCTTAGACGAATGCGTCGGATTCATGGTGCACCATGGAGCATCTGGAGTTTCACCATTAAAGATTATCAATCGGCATGGAGTAAAACGAGCACGTACCAGTTTCTACCATCAAATGACTAAATGGTATAGCTTTTGTTGTCGCCAAGTTCTGGTCAGTCTTCATAGAACAGCCGTTCACGCTATCGTACACCAGGCTGTTAGGATACAACAAACCACCAAGTCTACATAACACATACCTAACGTGAAAGCCCATCGCAACCTTCGAAAAACACAATAAACTAATAAATCAAAATCAAAAGCGCATAAACTCACGAATTCTTTCATTTCCTTTGTCCTCCCCGTAAAACTATGAACGACCCCGCCTCGCCCACCAACTGCCTTGCCGCCATCCTCTCCAAACCCTTCGTCCCGTAATATTTGAACAAAATCATCATGTGCGGCTCGAACGTGCAGGAAAAGTGGAAGGTGATACTTCTTAGCCAGGGCTAGCTGAGAGCGAAAGTGCCTGCGTTGAGTTTCTGCGTCCGAGAAGTGCAGACGATCGTAATCTGTTTTTGGTGAGGGATGAGATGTTTAGATAATATGTATTATAAGGTCACACCCACCAAGACCACATTCTCCGACGGCTACGCACCGACCCTTGCCAGTCAGATGGGAGGCTATAAGCTGGTCTAATCGTTCCAGATATGCGGCAGGGCCTCCTTTAAACGAGTCAAACTGGCTAGAACGAGTGGGATGACATCCAACAGTAGCGAACAAGCCTAAGCCAGATCATTTGAGACGGAAGGTTTAGGATTTTGGGTAAATTTCAAACACACCATGCTGTTCTGCGAGCTCGAGGGCCTCGTTTGATTCGTGCAGGCTGCCTCCTGTAAGAACCGCAGACTGCACACCAGCAGCCTTAGCTCGAGCAAGTACGTCTAGCAAATCATCTATGGAAAAGAGATTAGCCATATGCCACATCAACATTTACACACATAGGTTACCTCTATGCTTTCTCTGACCGCGATGCAATCCTCGAAAGACGGAATCAGTCAGGTTCAATCCAACATCTTCGGTGGCAGGTTAACACAACTTTTAGATCATGTTTCATATATCTGTACGTACCAATGTACCGAACTTTGGAGCTCATTTTAGGACGGCGATGGTGGATATTGGGTTTGGTGATAGGGTGGCTACAATTTCTAAACGCGACGGAGGGGTATGATAGCTTGGATGTAAAAAATATCTTCTTAAGCCTTTCTACGAGAAGGATCACGCTCGTATCACACTGACTCGGATGGCCGAGTTGTGACGCCTCAATGTTGGGTTTGGAAATGACTTGAAGTTATAGTGGCTAACCATGCGGCCCAAGCGCTCTGTTACAAATACAGCCACGTTACGCGTGGGTAAATCGTTTTGTGAAGTTACGTAACCGACGCCACGCAGCTGATATATTAAGTTTGGGCGTTTCGTGTCTTGTGCTTCATTCCACCGCAGGGACCAGGACAGGCATCGACAGAGTAGGTCTGGCTAACTCTACCGACGAAGAGATTGGCTATATAACTCACCTTGCCTCTGCGTAGATATAACTAAATCCTTACGACTTGAACAATTACTACGATGGTGTTTTATCACTTTGCACGATTCTGCGGGTGAGCTCTCGTTCCCACCCTCGTTCTCCAGTACCGGCTCACCTGGAGCACTTTTAGCGTCATATACTCTTTCTTGTATCCCGCCTATGGAGTGTACAAAACTCTCCAACGTCGTCCCCCTGGTGCTGAGGAGCAGCAAGCTCAAGAAGCTGAGCGGACGCGTTGGCTTCAGTACTGGGCCGTAATGGCCTTTGTCCTCGCATGGGAGTATGCTGCGGAGTGGCTCGTATCTTGGTGAGTCCACAGCCTGTCTCAACCTCATACCTCTCTAACTGCCACGTTTCATAAAGGTTCCCGGGATACTTCTTGTTTAAGTCTGTCTTCCTTCTGTGGATGGTCGCTCCCCAAACCCAGGTCAGTCGCTCGTACAAACATCGTGTATCCATATATTTACAATAGCTCCGCTTTCTAGGGAGCTAACTTCATGTTCCACACCTTCCTCGCACCCTACCTTGCCCAACACGAAGGCGAGATCGACGCCCAACTCCTTCGCCTCAATAATAGCTTCTACGCGCTCATTCAAAACAAACTCGGACAACTTCTCGCCATCGTTCTTCCCAGTATGCAAGCTCAACAACAGCAACAACAACAGCCGGACCAACAACAGCCCGCGCCTCCAGCTGGCTATGCAGCAGGAGCTGTCCTCGGTCTTTTACAGCAGTATGGCCCATCTTTGCTCTCGTCTGGCACGAATGCGTTCCAGAACCGTCAGGCCCACCCGTCCACGCCTGGCGCGAATCCTTCAGCGTCAGCTTCGGGATATGATCTTCGTCCTGAGATGGCTCATTCAGTCTCTCAAGCTTCGTTCAACTCACGTTCAAGTGGGTCGGGGCCTTCGTTCCCTGTTCCCGAGGTTCCGAAATAGAAGAGCAAACAGAGTTGAATCACGGGTTATGTTGGAGAGATATACACTGGCTGTGCTCCGCTTTCTTGCTTGGATCAATATGTGTCTATGTAGACATTGGCTAAACTTTAGATAAGCTGTATTTATTATGTCTCACTATGAATGTAAGACTGCGGTCACACTGCGTAAACCGGTACATGACTCAAGGCTACGTGGCCCAACTGGCGAAATGTATGCAATGCGTGTTTAATTTATGCCTAATTTTAGCTCATCTCGCCAAGCATTTGTTGTCCTAAAGCTCCGTATATTCTCATGAGACATAACTAAAAACAGTCTATATGCATCATTAATAATCGACTTGCGTAGAGATCAATACAAAAATACTATGATATGCAGAAAAGAAACCCAATCAGCCAAAGATATGCTATTAGTCTATAATTGCCTCTGTCGAGAAGCTTGCGCGATGTCCTCAGCGGTAATAGAAGAGCGCTCGCACATGGAACGGAAGATTCCGTCTTTTTGCTGGAACAACGTAGCTGGAGTGTCGAATTCAGCGATCTTGCCTGCGTCAAGGACACAGATACGATCATAGCCAATGATAGTTTTCAGGCGGTCTAGGATCGGACCGTAAATATAAATAAAACAAACAGGTAGAAACGTGAACTTACGAGCAATGCAGAGTAGAGTCTTGTCCGCAAACTCGCGGGAGATGGTGTCTTGGATGTTCTTGTCGGTCTCGTAGTCCACGGAGGCAGTAGCTAAATAAAACACTACCGTCAGCAATTATTTTCTCGCAGACGGTCGTTTAGTACTCACCTTCATCCAGGACAATAATCTTCGAATCCTTCACCAACGCCCTAGCGAGACTCACAAGTGACCTCTGTCCCACACTCAAATTCCCGCCCTCCTCTTCGACGGCTGTGTCCAGCGTGAATCTGTTGACAGGAGTCTGGGCACCGCTGGGCACGCTCTCCCCATCCTCCAAGATATCTTTGCCAGCTGCAGGAGGTCGGTCAACGAGGTAAGCACGTTTGAGTGCATCCCAGAGACGGGCGTCGTCGTAGATACCGAATGGGTCGAGGTTCGAACGGAGTGTGCCACTGAAAAGGAGTGGGTCCTGGGGAATGACTGGTGTGGTGAAGTAGATCGTCAGGAAAGTTAAGCGTTAAACGGGGTGGTGTACTCACTAGCCATGGCGTTTCGGAGTGTATGCAAACCAATCTGACTGATATCAACCCCGTCGAGAGAAATAGAGCCAGATGTAAGCTCCACCATACGATACAGCGCAACCATGATAGAGCTCTGTTACAAAACGTCAACTTCCTGTCAACCAAACACTACTAAAAAGTTTCATACCTTTCCAGCACCAGTACGTCCCACGATACCAATCTTCTCGCCTCCCTTGATACGCAAGCTAAGCCCCTGAAGAACGGCAGGAAGACCGGGTCGGTAGCTCATCACGACATCCTTGAGCTCGACCTCGCCCTGTTCAGGCCAACTCTTGGGCGGTTCCTTCTCAGCGATCTCGTACGGGGCCTCTTGCTCAACGTGTTGCGCATAATGAAGAATACGCTCGACACCGTTCATGTCATTCTCGACCTCGGCACTTTGACGGACCATCCATCCGAAGCTCTGTTCAGGCAAACCGAAATGTAAGCAACCAGGCAGGCAGGCAAGAAAAGCCACGGACCTGCTGGACAAGCAAGATGTACGACAGAGCCACGCCAATTTGGGCTGGCGATAGAGTAAACCTCGCAGCGACAGCGAGGATCGCAACGCAAAATGTCAAGATTGTGCCCAAGAAGTCGAGTCGGATACCGAGCCAGCGTTGGTTGGTGACAGTGAGCCAGTATGCACGGTTCTCGATATCCATACGCTTCCTGTTCTCTTCTCTGAACCGACCAACTTCGTCATAAGCACGGATCGTAGCAAGGCCGGACAAGCTCTCGGAAAAGTGGCCGTACAAGCTACTGCGCAGGATAGCATCTAATGGGACGTTAGAATGGACATTAGATGACTCAAAATAATCACACTCACCCAAGCGTTTGAGCTCACGGGCGCTGGAACGATAGAACAGCGCAGCCCAGTAGTAGATGAAAAGGATGGAGACGACGGGAATAAGGAACCACGGCAAGAGGATAGCAATAAGAATAATCGCGCCCAAGATTTGAGACATGGTACCAGCAAGCATACGAAGAGCATCACCCTGCAAGCTACAAGTCAGACAACTATACAGAAGCGCTTTTATGTTAGACTCACCAGTGTGTTATCAATTGTGTCGATATCTGTTATGATGGGAAAAAATAAGTAAGTATACATATGAATCACAGGACGAGTAGACAGACCTTTAGTCAACCTGTTCATGATACGCCCCAAAGGCTGAGCAAAACCATGTTAGAATTCGTTTGGACAGGATATGATTTACCACCCACTGTGGTATCAAAGAACGACATAGGAGCGTGCATAAGCCTCTTCATCGCACTCTGTCCAACAAGTTAGTACGAGCATGATCAGTAGAAAGATGGCAACTCACTCGGTGCAACGAAACGGACGCATAAAAGGACATCAATGCGAACAGAGCACCCATGGTAAAAATCGTGATCGCTTGTGCAGCGCCTAGACCAGCATATATGCCCATCTACCCCAATGTATTAGCTTGCTTTACTCAAGAGCACCGTGTAGTAAATACTCACGTAGAATCCCTGTGGGTAGTCCCATTTCCTATGTCAAACTGTTAGTAAAAGCGGTCATAATCACCGATCGCAAGGTCTTACATCTCCTGCCAATAAACGAGCCTGGAAAGAGGTCAGCTTTAGTCCCAATCATGATACACCGGCTCGGACTCACCAGTATGCCGACATCACAGTTGCACCCTGCGTCAACAAAATCGACAACAACAACAGCGGGATGAGGATATTCCCATTCGCAGATTTCAAATAATCCGCATATGCTGCCCAACACCACCATGATTAGCATCCAACGAAACTACCAACCTCAATAAAATGGACATACCAGAGCCACTAATAGCACCCGTATTCCTCTCCTCAACCTGCATGAGCGCCTTCCCTTGTACCCCCTTCGCACCCTTCTCTTCCTTCTTCTCCTCCTTGCCACCCTCAGCCTCAATCGCGTCCTCCTCTTTCTCATCCTCCTCCTCTGCTTCCTCCTTTGCTCCAAACTGCCTCTGGAACCTCGCAAAGGCACCGTTATTGGCCATGAGCTCTTCGTATGTCCCCCGCTCCGCGATACGCCCGTCTTCCATGGTGATGATGTAGTCACAGGATGGGATGAAATGTAGAGCATGCGTGACGAGGATACGTGTACGGCCAGCAAGAGAGCCTTGGATGACATTTTGGAAGACAGCTTTGCCTACGTGGGCATCCAAGGCAGAAAGCGGGTCGTCTAGTAAAGCGTCTTAGTTAGATATATGCTATGAAAGAGTAGATGAATAGTACTCACCAAGTAAGACAACATCAGCGCCGTAATAAACAGCTCTTGCAATGTTAATACGCTGCTTCTGCCCTCCCGAGAGCGAGATGCCCTTCTCTCCAACCTCGGTCAAGTCTCCAGACGGAAGCATATCCAAATCAGACTGGAGACATGCGTCTCGAACCGCTGCCCAGTACCGTGTCTCGTCAAACTCACGGCCAAAGACGATATTCTCGCGGACGGTTGTGCTAGAAGTCAATTTAGGATTGGCGAAATGAAGATGGCGAGGGATGCTTACCTCTGGATCCAAGCTGTTTGAGGGCAATATCCTACAGATCCACCAAACGTAACACTCCCCTTCTCCCTACGCATTTCTAAAAACCAAACGCTCACATTAGCCTTCCACCCAAACAACCACAAACCAGAACACCAAACTCACCTCCAATCAACCCCTGCAACAACGAACTCTTGCCAGACCCAACAGCGCCCACAACCGCACACAACTGTCCCCTCGGCAACGACAAATTGACATCCTTCAATTTGAACACCATCTCCTTCGCCGGTTCTCCCTCCACTCCCACGCCAGGACCAGCCGCATCCTGCGTAACAGCCTCCTTCTCCCCAGGTCCACTAGCAGCTTTAGCCGCAACCTCCGCAGTAGCAGTCTTAGACGATTTAGCCTTGGACTTGTCTTTTCCTTTGCCTTTGGAGGCGCCCTCGTCGGGAGGTGCGCCGTCCCATGAGAACTCGGCGTCTTTGACTTCGAGGGCGACGGGCAGGGAAGGGTCGATGATCCGCGTTTGGGTAAGGATTTCTGCGACGAAGACTTCCTGGAGTCGGCTTGTCGCGTTCCAGGCGTCCGCAATCTAAAGGGGAGAAAGGTGAGTTAGTAATAGAAAAGTAGAAGTAAAGGGAGGACGTACACTAGACAGAGCAACGGGCAAGAACATGAGCGGCATTCGGAGCATCTGGAATAATGTCAACGACGCAAAGATAACCGCCGGGTTGAGGTCATGTCCAGCCAACGAGTAGGTCACAAAAGCCAATACAGACGCGAGCACGGGCAACGAGAACGCAACAGCGTTGTTCCCAGACCGAATGAGCAACAACGAACGAATATACTTCAGCTCATTATTCCTGAACTGGGCAATACGTTCCAAATACGGCGTTTCCCTGCAGCATATAATCAGCATCATAATCAACTCAGAACAAAGAAGAAAGCGCACCACGCAAAGAACTTGAGAATCCTCATCCCCCCAAGCAACTCCTGCAACAACTTGGCCCTCTTATCCGTCCAAACCATACTCTTCTTCCTCATCGTAAACAGCCGCTTCATCACAATCGTCTGCACAGGCGTCATCAACACGAAAAACGCAAACCCGCAAAGCGCACTCCATCCCAGATTCAACAGCAAAATAATCAAACACACGATCATCTGGATCGGCGCCGTCCACGCCATGTGCGCAAACGAGGTCGCAAAGTCGATCCGGGAGACGTCGGTCGAGATGTGGTTGACGAGTTTGCCGTTGGTGAGGGTTGCGCGGGAGCGGGATGTGAGTTGGGTTGCGCGTGAGTAGATGGCGGTGATGAGGCCTGTGCGGAGGAGGGCGCCGGTGGATGCGCTGCGGTAGAACCCTTGGTGGATGGTGAAGGCGGATACGAGTTGGAGGAGGAGCAGGCCTACGGCGAAGCCGACTCCTTTCCCGATGGGCGGGACGGGTGCGCCTGAACGGTGTGCGTAGTATGACTCTTGACCAAATTTGATAATTGCCTAGGTGAACGAGTCAGTATCTTAGATGAGAAGGTTACTATTCATGAGACGCACCTTGACTAACAGTGGACTGCAGATCTGAGCGAGGCCTGAAATTAAAACACACAGTCCTCCACTCCAGAACCACCACTTGACCGAGTCGTTCATCGCCATCATCAGACTAGGCTTCTTCAGTCCATCCTTCTCTCGCCACTGCTTTTCTCTCTCTGTACGATTGCCCTTGAGCGACCACCAGATTCCGCGCAAACCAGGCCCGACCTGCCCATTCTTGAGTCGCTCGTTGAACTCGTCCGCATTTGCCTTGCGACGCTCAAAGTTCGATATGATCAGATTGGACATGACCTCTGCCGAGCGCGAGTCCTGCATCTTCCAGAGATCAGGGGCTTCCAAAGGGCGAGCGTACCCCAAGGAAAGCACAGGTGTGACCCATTCAAAAGTCGCATGAGAGAACCAGTTGGCGGTGAGCTCGGGGCTGAAGCTGGCATCGTCGATCGAGACAAGCGGGGCGGGCGGGTTGGTGTTGGTGAATGGTACACGTTGGAACCTAGATCAAGTAAAAGTTGAAGTAAAAATAGATTTTAGGAACAGAGCGAACATACCACTTGGGCTTGTCGTAGCGCAAGAAATCCTTATCCCGAGCAGGCTCGTTTGCTGTCAATCCCTCCTTGCCGTCTATATCCTCGCGAATCTTCTTATCGTCTTGACTGTCACGACGAGCAGTCTTCTCAGAGTCGGTGCGCTCAAGCTTGGCGCCGCGTTCAGGAGACGTCGAAGCCATCTGGGGACGTTCGTCTGCAGGGGGATGGTCTAGCACAAGAGTCGCACATGATCCAGATGGAGGGTTTTAAGGAACAAATGTTGCACATGTCACTATGGGCGCGGAGGTTAGCATCGAATCGAAATGTGCTGAGTAAGATCTAGACCGCCGGTGTCGGCACGGCGTTACAAACAATATTCATCTACAAATTCTGCTTACTTGCCATTAATCAGGCTAAAATTGAGTGGCGCGTGACATTTATGTCCCTGGCCGCGTCGCCCCCGAGGCCGACATGTTCGACAACCAGACCGACCCCGAGTTTGCCGGCGTTCTTATTTATTGTTGTTATGGCGCTCTCCCCGCCCCCACACGGCCTGCCGAATGACTCTCATGCTCGACGTCATGGGCTGAGTCACGACTAGCAGATGACTAGCGATCATTTATTTTGCCTTGCTCGATCTCGATGCTTGGGCGGCTTTCTCAGCATGCTGAGGCTGAGAGTGTGCATATAACCTGTGAATCAAATAAAACCATGCTGGTCGTAGCACAACCGCGCGGCCCGCGTAGATTCACCAAAACTTTAGCGAGATTGAAGTAATATTCCCAAATGGCACGCGCAGTCGCCCGCAGGAAACTTGCTGCGGTTCGAGAATGAACTCGGAGGTGCGAAATTATGTTTGTAAGATGTGGGGTATAAACAATGTGGATCACTGAACTTACGTGAGACGCTGCGCCTGGGTGTTTGTAGGCCAAGTGAAGCGTCCACATTGGATCCCATTTACGTACATATAGATAAGCGCGGACAAGTGGCAAGCTTCTCAGTTGGCCAATATCGACAGTCAGCGACCACGTTGACTGCTCATGGCAATAATATGTGAGCTATGCGATGTCCAGTCGTCGAGTCCTGCAGCCCACGCACAGCATATCGCTGGGCGGCCCCACCGACTGAAACAGCAATCACTTCATGTTGATCCGCTGGTCACCCAGGTTCGTTCAGCTGCATCACACGCCTCGAATTTGGACAACAGTGAATCTAACTTCAAATTGAAGATGCAAGACCTGAATCTGAGAAACCAACCACAAGCACAGGAAAATGTTCAGTATGCTATCGACTTCGGAGTCGTCCGTAACACAGAATCCGGTCCCAACGCTCTTAGCACCGACATAGTCTTTTCTCCGCCAGCTCCAGACTCCACAAGGCTCAGCGACCAGAGAATTACAGCTAGTATACAGCCTATCAAATCATCTCGAACCAATAGCGTCCAAGGGTACGTTCTACTAAACGTTGCTCTGCACGAAATGTCATTTACGCTGTGGGTATTTCCAGATTTCAAATACAAAGCCAAAACATGGTCTCGCCAGGTCGTTTCCGAGTCTTCGTCAGGTTCAACCCCCAGTCTCTGCAACAAGGTGTACACGTCGTTCAGCTTCGATTGGAGTACCTTTCTGGTGACTTTAGGGATGTGCGATGGCTAAAAGTCAAAGGGATCGTTGGCGCTCCGGAGGATCACGACGAGCTCAAGCCAATTGCTCCGTTTGAAGGATTAACGAAGCTGGACGCTAACGACTGGCATAGGGGTAAAATGGTTCGGGGCAAGCAGGCAGTCAAAACCCTTGACTTCACAGGGTTGCCGTACTACGACGTTCCTGAAGACTATCGCCGGACGTTCAAGAACGAGGGGAAACGTGGAGGGGACTCGATTCAGATAAATCTGCAGTCTCTTTTGCCCACAGACCTGAACTCACAGACCTATAAGAATCGCTGGACTCACCTTTTGTGGCACGAAGAGCTTCAGATGGAGTACGTACTTGATCTTTGCACTCTTCGGAGCATACCCCTTACTATATCTCTTCGCTTCGTTGGACGTACCAGAGTTGAACTCAAGGCATACGATATGAACGGTGTCACGATCAACCGCGTACAAGGACATGACTACTCGTACGTGATATATGGTGTCCTAGAACGGCTACTTTGCTAAATCAAGTACGAATTTCAGACTCGTGGTCCCTGGTTTAGCAGAAAAGCGGTACTATATTTTGGTTCATTCGAGAGCTTTCGGCTATTTCTGACGTCGTTCCTAGCCCCTCTGTTATAGTCACCGATCTCATTGCGATGAAGGAGGCTGGTTCCTCCTTTGATGCTCCCCTGTATGGGGGTCCGGTTTCTGACGTGAAACTCTCCGAGGTTATCATCCGCCTTCACGAGACTTTCCCTGGTCTACCCGACCAACGATGGGATGTTCGGTTTACAGTTAACCGTCTTCTTTTCCGACGTATGCATGACGCCATCGGCAAAGGACACCTCCACGAACGCATCCTATTCCCTAATGATTCTCACAAGAAAACTACCCGCGACTTACCCTCTCCTCATCTAGGTCGAGATGTTGCAGCCAATCCCCGACAAAGTCTTGCTGTTGCCCGGATTTTGGCGCAATCCCCTGGGGATGTGCCCTTTATCATCAGCGGCCCGTAGGTACGCCCTCGTTGCGCCGCTTCTGCAAGCTAACTCCCAAGATTACTATGTGTCTAGGCCCGGTACTGGAAAGACAGCTACATTAGTTGAGGCGGTTCACCGGGTTGTCGTCGCTGATCCAAAGAACCGAGTGCTTGTATGCGCTCCAAGCAATACGGCTACGGACCTCATTGCTAGCCGTCTAGTAGAGTGGCACAACAACAGAGAGCTCATCCGACTTACTGCACCTTCACGGCCATACGACGCACTTCTACCGAAGCTACGGGATTTCTCACCCGCAGTTGACAGGAGGTTTACTACCCCTCCGAAAGACGAGCTTAAGAAGTTTCGTATCGTTGTATCAACTTGCTACTATGCATCCATTCCTCGATCTTTGGGCGTTCAGGACCATTTCACGCACGTGTTTGTGGATGAAGCTGGGAACGCGTCAGAGCCTGAGCTCATGGTAGCCCTGCTGCAAAATGCTGGTAGCAAAACAAACATTGTTCTATCAGGAGACGTAAGTACCCCTGTAGCTATACTTTCGCGCCCCTCAATGCTTCTGCCTTACCAGCCGATGCTACTAGGGCCTGTTGTTCAGTCTAAGGCGTGCGCTGCGCTGGGTATGGATGTCAGCTTTTTAGAGCGCCTCATGAGGATGCCGATCTACCGAGTGCATTCTAGGTAGCATCTTGATTTGTATAGCACATCTCTTCAACTAAACTTTTTTTTTTCGCAGTAACCCGAACATTGTCAAGTTGATACAAAATTATCGCAACCATCCGGCGATTTTGAACTTTTCAAATACCGTGTTCTACAAGGGCGAACAGGAGTCTAACGCCAATCCCATTGCTGTCAAGAGCCTCGAACGATTCTCCGAGCTTCCTACACCAGGATTCCCTATTATCTTCCATTCAGTATGCTGTGAGTCCTGTTTCACCTCGCAAGCAGTGCGCAGAGCTAACAAAACACAACTACGCAGGGGAGAATATGCGTGAGGCTAAATCTCCCTCTTACTTCAACGTCGGTGAAGCGACTCTCGTCAAGCATTATGTTGTTGCCCTGCTTTCGGATCAAAAACTACGTCTCAGTGAGTTGCCCGCGTTTTATTAGTGGATTATATCGAAGTCAGAGCTGTTGGAACAGAGCCCGATGATATTGGCATTATTTCGCCTTACCGCCAACAGTGCGGAAAAATTAGGCAGCTTTTGAGGCAAGTGAAACGTGATGGTGTGGACGTTAAGGTCACTGAAGACTGGCAGGGACTGGTGAGTAGATGTAAACCTAGCGCCACTCCAGACTGCTGTAGCTCAGTTCTACACGTCTTCTCAGGAGAAGCGTATTATTATTGTTTCAACCGTGCGAAGCGATCCCGAAATTGATGGAAGGAAAGATGACTTGGGATTTGTTTCAAGTTGGAGGCGAACGAATGGTTGGTGCATGTTCAGCAGTTGAACGAAACCTAGGCTCACATGACAATCCCAACATCAATAGTAGCATTAAGCAGCGCAAAAGCGCTATTGATAGGTATGTGGCGTGCGCCTAAATTAGAGCTCGTTTCTCACAAGCATATAGTCATCGGAAATGGGCCAACGCTGGAGCGTGACCCGATCTGGTACTTCTTCCTTCGTTACGTCCACGCATCTCAAGGCTGGCGGGGCGACAGCTCATCCTTCTCGCCAAACCCTACGATTGACCGGTTCAAGCCGTTCAACAAGGCCAACCGAAACTACGACGAGTTTATTGAAGAACGCTGGGAGGCATTGATGGCAGCATCACAGGAATGGGATCTTACTAACCAAGGAAATTAGAAGCGTAGCGGTGTTTTTTGGATAATGAAGATGGATCAACGTGTTTATTAATGGCTTTAGTTAAGCAGATGATCAGGACCAAAACCCGGGCACTTTCCGAGTTGAGTGGTAGGAAGCGGCGAGAGCTGAAGCTACTCAAACACTGGAGGAGTCACATGAACCACTCCAGCAAAAGTAACATACACTCTATTTTCGACAATCATATCTCACCACTTGAGATAGACGCAGCGTCGCCATCTTCGCATGTGGCCCCTATTTGGGGGTTCGCATCCATGTATGCTTTCTTCAGCCTCTCCGTCCGCGCTAGACCAGGATACCAGCCAAGTGTATCATACAGACTACGAGCATGAGCTCTTTGAGCCGAACGCTCATCCTTGGTTGACTGTGGAAGCGCCAAGTCGTCGTCGGAACCACCGTCGAGTGCGTTAGGTCCAAACAGATAAGGGTGGCATCTTATGGCAAGTGCATTTTCCTCGGCTAGTTCGCGTTCTTCGTCAACGGCGCTATTGGTTTGACCAATGAGTCCAGTAGGTTGAGCCATCTCGCTATCTTGGCCCGAGACACCAGAAGACGTGGAGGCGTCGGGGTTCAGCTTTGATCGGGTGTTGCGACCATTATCATCGCTCGCGGTTAGACTTCGCTTTCTCCCAGGCAGTTTCGGAAATTCGCCCGTGAAACGGCACGTCAGCGGAAGAACTGTCCAAGCCAACCTTGCAAAGAAGTACTCGGCAGAGAAGTCTCCCGGTCCATCTAGCGAGCAATTATGTATAAAGCGACCAGCTTCGAGGGCGATGCTATCGAAAAAATGCACCACCAGGTGATTTTGCTATATCCCGAAGTCATAAATAAGAAGACAAACGAGGTAAAGTCGGCACCTCACTTTTGGGACGAAAGCAAAGTATGCTTCTTCGAACATCCATAGGATGTCACAACGCAGGAGACACATGTTAGACTCCAATGCCGTAGGGTCGGCGGTTCCGCGAAGAAGGCCCTTCGAATAGATCCACATATCGTTGTCTTTAAACTAGACGTTCAGGAAATTCAGCTGTCATGCGAAAGACATTCCGGAGAACTTACCCAGTCTCCGTCTTCTTTTGGGACGATATATGCTACGTCGCATCCACAGTTTGCAGGTGCGCCAGTTAGCCTGCACTTCTTGTCCCGGGTATGGATCGCCTCAGATATTTCGGATGTCACCATTACATCGTTGGCCACGGATGAAGCATGCTAGAAAAGGATTTTTAGTGAAACTCACAACTGATAGAAAACTTTTGTAGCCCACAAACACTTCCAACCATTTGGCCCAATACTCGTATCTCCCCAGTGCCTCCGCATCTGGGAACTGCCATTCGCTAAACTGGGACAACACTTTGTACTGTTCATCGAGCCTAGCCCCGTCTATGAGAAAGATACATATTAGAAGCATAACCAATGATTTTGAGAGTGTGGCTAAACACACGGATATAGTAGTAGTAGGTTTCTTCAGTTAGAATAGAGTCAAAGGCTGGCATCGAGTCCGGCATAGTGGCCAGCTCTTGTCCGTTGTCTGACGAGATCAGCCTAGGTGACAAGAACCCGGGTCTGTTACCAGTGATGATATAGCAGATCGACATTAGTGTGCCGCAATGAAAGCCGAACTGGGTAGAGCCAGACTCCAGAGTGAGGTCAAGCGAGGGAAGCCATAAAATTGGGTTCGAGAGACCATCTTCCTGATAGGCAGGGTGTTGAATGGACACACCGCCAGCGGGAGAGGGGACGGGAAGTTCGGAGGTTGCGTATCCGTTACCATTAATTCCGCGTAAGTTGCGTCCAAAGGACATGGTGGTTTTTGCAGCGCCCCTTTCTCGCACGTGACCTTCCCGGACGACACTGAATTTCGCTATGGTGTTCTTCAACGTTGGAGTCTCTACAAACCCCGGAATAAATAGGTGAACTATACGGGATCTTCTTTGGTAATCCAATGACTTGTACGACTTTGTGTTCTCCTGGCCGAAATGGGGCACTTTATGAACACTCCACTTGCGGGTCTTCGTAGACAGTGAACTTCCTGTGTGGCAGTTTGATTAGTCTAAGCTTAACCTGACAATTAAAACAGCATGTTCATCCTAATATTCCAAAGATTCGGACTTCAGCTAGCGTATATAGGAACGGGTCTTGCTTCATGAGACACCTCAACTTCTGTGTCTTCGATCCCTACGACTGCGACCGTCAAGTCCTCTCCAGGTGAAGGTGGATCAGGCCAAACCTCAAATGACTTGACCTGAAAAGAATCGTAGGGTAGGTCTGTTTGCCTGGGTTCGACGATATTATTCTACGAATCATTGGGTGCGGGAAGTGACATCGTCTCAGCGCTTAGCAGTCTTAAGCGCCATACAACCTCTGACACCCCAATCGCCAGATCTAAGATTTGATTACCGATTCCAATCTGAGCTCATGCGGGATTTTTGCCAAAACGCCCCACCGCGCTCCGTCATTGGCTCTCTCGCATCGAGTCCTCTCACAATACACGCAGAAAGACTCGCAAAAAATTCTTTATGTTATAGGGCTACAGGTTTACAGTTCAAATAACAGGAACAGAAGTGGTTTGGTAGCCGTTTACTTCTTGTGGTCGGGGCAGCCTGCGCAGGAGCACGAGTCACCGCTGTGAGAACATTAGATTAGCGACTGGGATGTCGGTCGTACAAGGAGGCAGGACTCACCAGGTGCAGTTCTCCTAACAGAGCAGAGGAGAAGAGAAAGCGGTTAGCAAGATAAACACGGTCTGAGAGCGTGAGCGCCGTCAAATACCTTGCAGAAGTTAACGATCTCGACGTTCTACAAGCCAAACTTATCAGCTCATGCCCACACAAACACAGCTCAAGAGAGTAAACTCACAGCAATCATGATGAAAGGTAGAGTGTTGTAAACGTTAAAGTGAGGATGTGGTAGGATGGAAGAGTCTGAGGAGCTCCTTCTCCGCCCCAATCCACTCATTTATAGACCCTCAAGAGCGGAGCTGCGTAGTACCACTCCTCTCCAAGAATCCCCTCAACGCCAACCGATCATCCGAACCGACCAATCGCACAATCTCCGCAGACGTGCGTGCGCCCAGACCAGTTCGTAACGCGCTGCCGGACCGCGACATATGAGGACAGTACGTGGTGTGAAGTAAGCGGCGACGCTAATCTAATCAAGTGCGGTTGTCCCCAAGTTATCCCATCCCCTGTTGGAGAGCCAGGAGGCGAGCACGAGGTCACGTTGTCTAAAGGTGTTAGCGAACTGCAGTGGGCTTACTCTAAAGGGGTACACGGGTGTTCGATGTCCACCAAATGAGTTGGAGCGGTAAGGCACCACACACAGGGCGATCAGAGTATCGGCGAACACGGTGTTGGATTGCACATGCTAAGTAGAGCACAAAGGGGTTCGCACTTACAAGGATTTACAACAGAAGATGGTGGAGGGCTGATATGATATCGTAATAAGATAAAAACGACAACGCTCACACGAATACTAGGCGAGTTTTGCAAACCCGACTCGCAGATTGGTTTGATCGAAGACTGAATAAGAGGTCTAGAGTGAGCGGACAATGTGTATGTAAGGTGTGGTGGGGGACGTACCAGAATACACGTTCTTGAGGAACCTAACGAGCGAGGCAGGGGCGTGAGTGAAAAGGATGACAGGCGGCGCAGAGTAAGATAGGCACGTACGAATCCCCCACGAGCCACGCATTACGTTGTGCACTTGGTACAATAGCCCCCGTACACGTTGTGTTAGTTGCATCCGTACCGAGGCTCACTAGAACACGAATCGAAGGTCAGCGGACCCGAATCTCACTATCGATAAGGAGCTGCGCCGCATGATACTCGCATGCCCCCAAATGAATCATGCACTCACTGTCAGCAGCGTTGATATTGAAGTTCTGCCCAGCAAAGCTCAGCGCGACGTCGGGATTGGCGTTGCACGGGTAGGTGAATAGGCCATTGGCGCCGAGTTTCGACCCTGGAATCGCGGCGTAGATAGCTTGGGCGTCGGCTTGGGGCGCAATGACAACCGACGTGCCAGTATCAATTGTCGCAAATTGAGAGGCACTGAAGGACGATGTGAGCTTACGCCCGAGACCGGGCTGAAATAGGACTCACGTCTGAACGGCCTTGCCACCAACCGTCGCCTGGCCCATATTAATCGTCCAGAACGACGCCGGCTGGCCCTGCGTAGTCAACACTGGGGAGAACGCAAGTCTGTACACCCAGTCAACATCAATCCCCCTTCATTCATTGAACAAAACGTGTCTCA
Organism: Ceratobasidium sp. AG-I; assembly: GCA_015039395.1. Classification (NCBI taxonomy): domain Eukaryota; kingdom Fungi; phylum Basidiomycota; class Agaricomycetes; order Cantharellales; family Ceratobasidiaceae; genus Ceratobasidium; species Ceratobasidium sp. AG-I. The sequence continues at coordinate 59,071 of MU132218.1, forward strand.
CTCTCCTGTAAACGCCGCAGTGTTCATCCCTCCCACAGTCAACTCGCTTCCGGGCGCATTCCTTCCCACAAACTTGAAGCTCATCATACCCTGAGTCGGACTCAACGCAGCAAGATTCGTAAAATACGGGTTCTGCTTCGACTCGGCCAGGACGGGGGAGGCCATACCCATAAGGCTAGAGTGAACAAGAAAGACAATGATAAGCTGATGTGGATTTGCAGAGCTAGAAGACGGACCCGTCGCTAGTGTCGCCTCCGGCATTGGTAAAGCTCTGGCTTAGCTGGGTTACGGCACCGACACCCGAGTTAGTTATGGCTAGCTCGCCCATAGAGATAACGTCCATGACCACATTGGCGCGGACAGCTGACCCATCGCCAAATGAAATTTGGAAAGTGTTGGCCGTCGCCGCCGATGTCGACGACTGTGTCACGGGCTCAGACTCAGCATGCTTATTTCAACAAAAGAGTGCTCACTAACCTGAGCAGCTGTCAGCAAGTTTTTCCCAGCGCATTGTGCTGTCGGGCCTGCGGGTTGAAATTGTCAATAATAAGGCACGCTGGGATAACACCGGTGAACTCACACTGATCGGACGCTAGGAAAAAGTCGCTGGAACCCGTATCAAAGTCGACATTGAACGTCTTTGGAGGAGTGCCGACTTGCACGGGGCCAGACCATAACAAATCCGGGCCGATATCAGTCAAGGTAATCGTCGTGTTTTGTCCAGCCTGACGTCTAAACAGGCGTGCATGGGTAGTCTGAAGTTGCTCGGCCGATACGTTCAGATCAGGGTGACTGGAGATACACGAGGAGGGGAAAGAAACGGAGCGTCAAGTTCGGTGGGAGACTTTAAGGCGGAGATACACGCACACTTGACCAGTGTTCTTGAAGAACTGCACGCGGACGAGAACCCAAGCAGTCAGTGAAAGAATTCATGTGCAACTGGTGCGGTTTATGCTACCAGCCAGAAGGTACTCAATGGACTAGTACGTACTGCCATCGCGTTTGCATACTGCTTTCGCTCCCTATTATATACATGATCAACGTCAATTATCACGACAATTGCGCCATTTGCGCGCGACCGGCGTGCTTACAAGTATGTCATGTGAGCCATACAGAAGGTCTCATTGAACTGGCCAGTCTCGAGGTCGGTGATCGAGTTTGTCCGACTGAGAGAGACGAAGCTCGAGCCGGGGGTTAGTCGGCGCAGGATCTTGGGTTGGGCGGGGGTGGGCGCGCCGAATGCATCGCCCAAGAAGGAAAGCGAGAGCGCGAGCACCAGAGCCGAAGAGAAATGCCACATTGTGCAGCGTGAAATGAAATGGTGTCGGGATTAGGAATATAGCGAACACTGCCTGCAGTTGAAAACGAGTAGGGGGTGCGCCAGGCACGTAAAACAGAAAACACAGGCAGAGCTTGGGCGAGTGACCGTCTAGCAGTCGACTAGGGGAAACAGAAACACGCCAGCAAGCCAGTGTTTTGAACCGCCTGGGGAATCATCTGTCGCTGTTGAGAGGGGGTTGCGAGCCGGTGAGCTGGTTGCCAGAAGTGAGCATGTCGAGGCGCGGTTGTATTCACGACGGCGTCGGATGCAGTACAAGACGTTGTGCAAGAACACCAAGGCAATCGTTCCGCAGAGTATTGCAAAGCGCCGCAGAGCGTCCTGACGTCGAACATGACGGCGACAGAGTGATTACATAATGCGATATATCCAAAAGCGGCGCTAGTTGTTTGACTCCACACTGTGACCACCCGTTACTTTTAGAGTTGGCGATCTCGTTCTGTGTCTGCGGTATCCTGAAGAGAATAGGGGCCGCTCGGAATCACACGCGTGGCCCTGGAGAGGCTGCGGCACAAGGCTGATTTCCGGCGGTGTACACCGAGAACAAACTAGGCAGGAGCTAGGAAGTTTGCGAGCAAATCCCAGCACTATATTGCCTCCTTGAATCTCGCTGTATCTTGCTGTATCTGCGTTTGCATCGCATCGTCGCTCGCATCGCTCATCTAGTTTATGTCCTGGGCGCCTGCAAGTCGGAGCAGAAATCCCGGTCGGAAGACCTTTGCTGCGTGCGGTGCTGACATCGCCCCATGACGAGAGCCCCCCACTTTGCGCTGCGTACTTTAACTTTGATTTCATTCTCATCTTTTGCTCTTCTACCACCTCCTCTCCTCCAGCGCTCTCTGCTCTCGCTCCCGCACCATGGTCCGCAAATGGATTCCCGATACCCAGTTCAACCGCGGCGCTGTTGTTCGCTTTAACAATCTCTTTTATCGCTCCTCGACCTCTCACACGTCTGGTCCTGGTCGCGAGGTAGGTCCCCCTTGCGCAGCCGTTATGCTCAATCTCACCCCAGCGTTGTGTAGCCCACTGAAGCTCCCCAGCTCTGGACTGCGCTTAATGATAATTCCACAACGCCAGTCACACCGGATGAGCCACATTTCGAAAACCCGCCGCCGTTGTACGTCCATCCCGACAATGGCGCGTCCACTACAACTGTAAATTCCATTTCGTCAATCCCCCCGCCTCCCCACGTCCCTGGGTATGGCTTCTACACATATCTCCCAGCCGGCCACCATCCTGCCCAGTATCATCTCCCTGCTGGCTACCGCCCGCTCTATAATGCGCACGCGCCCTCCCATGTCCCCTATCTCCACGCCCCCAAGCCCCAGCACCCCGTCCGCCCACCCGACCCTGATGCAAAGCTCCCTTTGCCTTCGTCTCAACCGGTCCAGTCTCACGCCGAGCAGCCCTCGCCCAATTATGCTATGCCCTTGCCATTCCCTTTTTCGCCCTTCATCGAGTTACCTTCCCAACCAGCCTATCGTGCCCTCGTATATGCTGCTCGCGCTTCCGAAACCAACGAGCACATTCTCCGCAGCGAGATGCGCGGCGACATTGACGCCGTCTCATGTGTCGGCGGCTATGGTCTCTGGGCGTATCGGCACGGTGAGCCGGGCGAACAGGTCAAGCGCAAGGTGTACGCCGAGCTCCAATCCGATGACGATGCCGGACGCGAGAGGTGGCTGAAAGCCGCTCGTGCGCGCACCAAGCGCTACTCCGAGCCTGGTGCCGTGCGACCCGGCATGCGTTGGGTGCTTGTGGAGCCAAGGCAAGAAGCCGAGAATCTGCCTTCGTCTGCGCTAGAACGCCTTGCCTTCCAAAACGGGTCGTTCCCGCGCATCCCAGATAATGCGCTCCAAACAGGGACCGAGGCTTCGGGCACTGAGCTTTGTTCTGCCCGGGCGTGGCATAGTGGGGGTGTTCATCTCGGAAAGGCGGGTCAGCATTTACAGGCTGGAGGCGCTTCGCTCTCGTACGGCTCCCTTGAGCACGAGCTGAGCGCGTTTGAGGTTCTCGTTGGCGATGCTTCGCGCGTACGTTGGGTTGACGGGTCGCAGATTACCTCGCAGCTCGCTGCGGGCGTTGTGCCCGTCGAGGGAGGCCGCGAGGCGCATGGTGGCGCAATGCTTGTGGCCCAGGCCCCGTGCGAGGGTGGGTGGCACCCTGGAAAGACGGCTGTTGGAGAAGATCACGCCTGTGTTGGTTTCGGGGGTGGCGAATTCTGGGCGCGTGGATTCCGCGTGCTCGTCTGGGCGGATGAATCGCCCGAACACTAGGTTGCCAACGCCTCCCATTTGGCTAGCTCTTTTTCAACACACTACGACAAAATACACCACGGGGCGAGGCCGCATACCTACGCAATTCCTTTCTCTGAGGGTGATATACGCGCTCTCGACGTTCTTTCCCTGGACTCTACAATATAAACGCATACCATACATAGCATCGGGCGACTAGACAAACGAGTACTCGCCGACAAAACTACAGATGACCACGAACACAGCCGCATATTTACACCCCCACCTTTGTATAACTAGGCATACACGGAGCGCCCCTACCCTCGCGTTCAACTATAACATAATGGCTCCTCTCCCCCTCATTCTTGGAATTTCCTGCCTTTTGCAAGGCCGTGCAGTCATGTATATTAGATATTTACAAAGCATACTCTTTGATACCGCTTGTATATGCACGCTCGCTTCTGGTGGTCCAAGTATAGTTGCACATGACGGTGATTATTGGGGCAATCAGCGCATAATGACTTCATTGTTCACTCCAGAGTCGGAGCCTACTCCATAAAAGTCGACGCGCAGACGTGGATTGAGAAAATCTCGGCCCTTCTACACACCCCTCTACAACATCATGTGTCGTTGGTTCGCATACATCAGTGATTCGGAGCCTTGCGTGAGCGTTTCATTTGGCGCCATGTTTGTGTGTCGTACGACTGACTTCTTTGTTCGTTGATCTTCTCTGCTTCGCTTGGCTGATTAAAGCTCTTGGACGATGTTCTCGTTCGACCTTCGCATTCTATAGTGAAGCAAGTCCAATCGCACTATCTGCCGAAACTGTTTCACCATACGGATAAAGAACATGATCGGGAAGAGCGCCACGAGATAAGTCTACAAAATGTATTTTTCAACAGGTTCGTCAGTGGTTCTTTCTTCTTTTCGCCTCGCCTCTCGTCGTAATCTATCGTCTAACAATTTTTCTCGCCTATAGCGATGGAACAGGTGTAGCGTACTATTCGAGCACCCTGTCCGAGTTTGGGGAGGCCTCTTCCCCCCTCCCTTCCCTCTACAAGACTGTCATCCCCCCAGCCAACGACGTCAACTTCCGCGCCCTATGCAGAAACACGTCCTCCCGCACAGTCTTTGCGCACGTCCGCATGGCTACATCCGAAGTCCAGCAATTCAACAGCCACCCATTCGTGTTCGGGCGTCACACATTCATGCACAACGGTGCCATCACGTCCTTTACCGCAATCCGGCGTGCGCTATGCGACAAGCTGAGTTCAAAAGCATACGGGAACATCTACGGCTCAACCGATTCAGAACACATCGCTGCGCTGTACTTTACGCATCTCGGGGAGGACTGGGACGCCGAGTATTCCCTGCAAGACATGAAGCGCGCGTTGGAGCGTGCGGTGAAAGACGTCATCGAGCTCCAAAAGGCGTTGCCAGACGCGACTCGGCCGCTCACTCCGTCCAACTTGAACCTGTGCACGACGGACGGGGACAAGTTGCTTGCGTTTAGGTTCCGTAACTCGGAGGAAGAGCAGCCTCCGTCTTTGTACTACTCTACTCAGGCGGGGGTGACGCTGAATAGGAAGTACCCTGGTCATCCGGACCATGTACCGGATAAACCGCTTCCAGAGGACGCGGTGGGGCTGAAGGGGGGAAATATGCGCGCGGTGGAGAGTCACGGGAACCATGTGATTGTTTCCAGCGAGCCGACGACGCATGATGATAAGGAGTGGGAGCTTGTTCCGAAGAATCAGGCGGTGATGGTGAGTTTTGAGGGTGGGCAGACGAGTTTGAAGTTGGAGGATATAGCAGTTTAGTGTAATGTTTGTGCGTCGTCGGATGTGTTTAAATGTCTGGTTCCTGTTAATTTAGCTAAAGAATTGAGCGAAATGTTTAGGCGCTGAATAAAATTCCTTTGTATGCTGGTTATATGCGCGGCTAACAGTGTGAGGGTCAACTGCTAAGTCCCCCAACAATCCTAATATGGAAATAATGAGTCAGCCGGTCTACACACACGTGACAAGGACACCTCACGTCATCGAGCAGTGTTCGCGTCCCACAGCTAGCCACCACCTCTTTCCTCAATTCCGTTACACGCTCTCCTTTACGAACCTCACAAGATGCTATTTTCCAAAGCCGCTGTTGCTGCCACTGCTGTCTTAGCACCGTTTGCTGTTTCGGCATTGTCGCTAGCTCGTCCTGCTGAGCTCGTCCTCAATGGCGAGTCACCGATTTCTATCAAGACCCGCTGGAATTGGGAGGATTGCGGTCAGTATCATTACGGCTATCCTATCTCGTTGGAGGCTCACTATGTTCATAGGCCTGCCAACCGATATTATCCATATCAAGTCGCTTGAAATTTCGCCCGACCCACCTCAACCTGGAAAGGACTTGACGGTTACAGTTGTGGGAACCGCAGATAAGGAAATTGAGGTATGTCTCATGGGACAAAACGAGTCTTTTACAATATGCTAACTGACGTCGACATGTTTGGAATAGGAGGGTGCCTACGCTGATGTCACAGTCAAGCTCGGGTTGATTAAGCTTTTGCACAAGCAATTCGATGTTTGCGAGGAAGCGTAAGTGGGATGCCCATATGGGGCTATCACTGCTCGGTCATACTCTTGCTGATGTGCCATGTTGTATAGGCGGAACGCGAACGCCACGATCCAGTGCCCTATCACGGCTGGAGAGCATAAGGTTATACAAACTGTCGCATTGCCCAAGGAGATTCCGCGTGGTACGCCTATTTTTTCTGTTACTCGTAGATATTCCGCGCTAAAGGTTAGCACTATAGCTAAATTCAGCGTCAACGCAAATGGCTTCACGGTTGACGACGAGGACTTATTTTGTGCCAAGATCAGCATTGACTTTATCCTTGGCCACAACCTGTGGTAATTCGGTTGATGTGTTACTGCGACACCTGTCCCATAACAGTATCTCGCTCTCGCTGTTCACGCTCTCCCTTGATGTACCTTCTTTGTCACCACATAACACGATGTGTAGCACAAATATATTCCTTCTTTCATTGTATTTCACAGCTCGCTATTCTTGACGACGGCCGAGTCTTAGACACAAGATAAGTGAGTAAAAAGGTTGAGATTCAAATGAAGTGTGGTACAAATGTGTCGACTTCATTTAACCCCGTTTGGATTACCAGTGCTTCTTGGGCGCTAAATAGCTTAATTAAACGCTTAAACCGGACAACGCACGGTACCGTGGACTACTGAGGCTCAATGTGCGCCTGACCTAGTTTAACTTATCTTTCTGGTTGCCTATCACCGGTCCTATGTTGGTTAGGCGAGGTGAATTCAACGTGTTTTAATAGATTTCAGCCCTTAGGCGGTCATTCCCGAATGAAGGCGATAAGTAAGACTAGTTCTTTCGTCAAACACGCCTCGCTGTTTGGCTTCCTATTTATTCCTTACTCTCGATCAAAATTATAATATGGACAGGCTCAACTTAGAACTAAACCGTCGGCTACTAATGATACCAACTCACGGGACTTAACCAGGAACAAGTACTAATGGATATGAACGAGCTATTGCGGATTTTTTGTCTTCAATTATAAGAATCGTATTCTCATTGACGTAGCTCCAACCTGTGAGTGCCTCGTTTCGGATGCTTACAAGGGCAGCAAAGAGTAATGCATTACAAGTATATAGAGGTACAGTTGAAAGTAATGGGCTGAAGGTTTAAGCTTGTGCAGTAGCAAATGGCAAGCTCCGATCATCATGCTGCTTTGTCTAGGATGAAAAAACTGATAATTTGCGACCTGTAGGGCCTGGTTGTTTACGCTAGGTTTGCGTCTGCATTACGATCTCCACGTGACAAAGCAACGGCTGACCCCAACCATGAACACCATGTCTCGGGCCTCTACGTCAGTCTTACGGGTGCCAGAACTCGTTCATAATATTGCAAAGTTTATGAGCCAAGGGGATTTGGTGCAGGTTGTTACTGTGTCGAAAGTTTTTCATCGCTCCGTCGCCCCGTGGATTTGGGAAACCGTTTATGGCGTGGCTCCGTTGTTTAGACTTTTGCCATGCACCGAGTCAAAGAAGTCGCTCAAGTTCGGCAAGGAGACATATCGTGGCACTTTTGTGAGTGTTCAATTATGTTTCTCCTATTGCATTGTTTCTAAGTTTGTGCCAAAGACATTTTCCAAACCGCTATCCCAGTCGGACCTAACTCGCCTGGATTTCTATGCACCTTTTGTCAAGCACTTGGCCCTCTTAACTCGGACAAAAGACCTAAAGATTGTGGCGGGCTGGGAAGTGTTAATCGACTACATCCGTGCCGGGCATACTTTGTTGCCAAACCTCATAACTCTAGAACTCAAACCACCTAACGGCATCTACAACGAAATTCCTCCCTACTTATGGGCTATTCTATTGTGTTCTCCATGCCTAAAGTCAATAGCTATTGATGAGCGTCTAGGGGGGATTTCTCCTCGAATAGGCTCTGCTCTGCTTGGCTATCTCGCCAACAGATGTCCGAATCTTGACACACTGGAATTCCAACTCGTTGAACATAGAAGGAAGTCGGGGCAAGACAAGCACATGTCGCTCAAAATGGACACAGGGGACCATATCCCTAGATTCTTACAATCTGCGTCACTTTCCAACTTGGTTATAAGTTCGTTTTTCGCGAACCGTTACTTTCTGGAAATCAGCCAGATCCCCCGCCTAGAACGCCTAGAAATGCATGACAGTGGGTCGAACGAAATAGCACCTATTTCGTTACCGGCTACCTCCTTTCCGGCTCTCCGTGAGCTCAAATTCCTGAACCTGGATGTACTAGAAGTCGAGTCCTTCTGGGGGATAAACGAGCTAGTTGGTAGACTTGCTGTACTGGAATGTGCATTTTACCCGATGAGCGAGGACGACGACGATACCGAGAGCTTAGATGCCGCGTTCCACTTTCCCCTTCGATTCTCCAACACCCTCTGCAGCAGTAGCCCACATATCACTGACCTGGCCCTCAACTTCGACTCGGAGGGTTTTGGGATGGGTGAAGCTAGTATGTCTCTGGAAGCGGACGTGCTTCAAGCGCTCGCTCGGCTTCCACTTCGAAAATTATCCGTCGACGGAGCTGGTGTTGACCTCTGGTCTGGTGAGAGTGAGAGTCCTTCAGCTTGCGAGCTGCTCGCGAGCACGTTCCCCTCACTTGAGGTCCTCAGGTGGCCCTGTCAAGCGGTGAAATACCAAGAACTGCCTGTGTTTACCTCTATGCCCAATCTTCGACATCTCGCCGTTGGATTGAGTTTAAGACCACAGAACCACGATATCTCTGGTGCCTTTTCCGGTATCCACTACGATCACCCATTACGGGTGCTAGAGGCTGATATGAGCACCCACACCCGCGCCAATAGCCGCGCAGATTGGTATCGTGTAGCCCGGTAAGTGATCTACTTCTGAGCTTGTGGAATAGTGATTGACTTAACCACGTTCTTCTAGTTATCTGGTAGGCATCTGGCCAGGTGTTCAACTTACTCCTCAAGTTCGAGGCCCGTCCTTTGGGAATTTTGATGAATCGCGGTTGAGCGATGATCAATACCGGATATTGAATGAATTTATGCTGCAGCAGCGGGGGCTAGATGATGTCCAAGCAAACGACCTGTGGCTAAGCGTGTCGGAAGAATGGTTTGCTACTAGGTTCCCAGAGAGGCCCGATTGGTGGTCGGATGAGGAGTAGGGCCAACCACGTAGTCAATCAATTTGTTTCAGAGTGTCCACAGATTTTTTGCAAGTGTTATACTAGGAGTAGGATTCGGAAGCTGCGTCAGTATGGTAGAGGAATGCCAGTATCTAAGATAGCATTGGTCAGACACAGATGAAACACGAAGCTAGGATGCAGGAGGCCACTAGAGACAGGGTAACAACGCTGGGGATAGGAGCAGGGGTAGCTCTATCGATACAAGGGAATGCAACTATCAGATGGGGGGGGGGGGTTAGAGTTTGAAGTAGGAACTCGGGAGCTCCGGTGCACTTCGAATACACAATCGGGCATCTAGGGGGAGCGTGGGGTTCAGAGATCGGTTCAAGTGTGAGAAGCGCTATTAGAGGATAACCTGGATAAGCAAGAGGTTATACGGACGGAAAGACAGAGGTGAAAGTCACATGCTGATAATCTTCCGAAGGTATACTGTCACTTGAGACCCCGAACGCATGTACGTGGTAGAGGCAGCCAAAAATGAACTGCTCAACGGATGTTAGGGCCGATGCTGGCTCTTGCAACAAACTTGATAGCTATTATCGCCCGCCATCTATATTGAACTTCTCCTAGATTTAATTGATCATTCAGAGGACCCGAGTAGTGATGGGGACATTCCCCAATTCAAACACATCTTCAGTGAATCTGTGCCTGAGCTTATAGCAAGTCGTGAGGATATATAGCTAATTCGTACAGCGATCGGCTCACAATTCATAGATCGGTTGGTTTATTGTTGGCTCGTCTCAGGTGGCATAAAGTCCGATGAGTCAAGGCTTCCTTTTCAGTGCTTCAACGGGTGGTCGCACCGTCTTCTCGAAGATTTCAGCGTCGGTTCGCTATTTTCAGAGTCGGTTCATGCTCTTCCACCGCTTTCGGTGTGACTTGTGTGTTCACGCTCGCTTCCGTTCATTTGCCTAAATCTATCCTGTCCACGGCACCACGAGGGCAGTACATATATGCACGACCGTTCCGAACGTCAAGACATTGCATCTCATAAAAGCAGGCATGCTGGCACCAGCAGAGTCCATCCTTGCTTCCCCTCCTCCATCTCCTCCCTCCCCTCACATATACCTCAAGCATGTGTCGCTGGTTCGCATATATCAGTGGTTCGGAGCCATGTGTGGGTGTTTTGTTTGGTACTACACTCCGTGCATCACGCAGCTAACTTAGTTAATCTTTAACTTCCTTTTCTCCTCTCGACTCATGGATTACAATTTAGCTCCTGGAAGACATCCTCTGCCGGCCCGACCACTCGATCGTGAAGCAAGTCAGTGACCACTATTTGCCAAACTTGTTTCATCACACAGATAAAGTACACGACGAGGCTGAGAGGAAGGATATTGCCGCCCGAAATCTGTTCTTTAACAGGTGCGTGGTAGTCTTATTATTAATTCATTTCGCTGTAAGCTGGATCTCATTCCAACTATTGCTCGCTCTAGTGACGGAACCGGAGTGGCCTTCTATTCAACAACCGCAGCTGAATTCGGCCAAGCCGCGTCTGCTCTCCCCCAGCTCTACAAAACTATCATCCCTCCGACCAACGACGTCAATTTTAAATCCTTATGCGAAAACACGTCTTCCAACACGGTATTCGCGCACGTTCGTATGGCTACCTCCCAGGTGCAACAGTTTAACAGCCACCCGTTCGCGTTTGGTCGTCACATTTTTATGCACAATGGCTCTATTGCAGGATTCTCTCAGATCCGGCGTGCAATGTGCCATGAAATGACAGCCAAGGCGTACGGAAACATAGCCGGCTCGACCGATTCGGAGCACCTTGCTGCCCTATACTTTTCGTATCTTGGGGAGGACTGGAGTGTGGTGTATTCCCTCCAGGATATGAAGCATGCCCTAGAGCGTGCGATCAAGTGTGTGATCAAGCTGCAGGGAGCGCTGCCAGGTGCTACTGTCCCGGTTGCTGCATCCAGCTTGAACTTGTGTACCACGGACGGAGACCAGTTGCTCGCATTTCGCTATCGCAACTCTGTCGAAGAGCAGCCACCGTCGCTGTACTGGTCAAAGACGGCGGGGGTGACGTTGAACAGGAAGTTCCCTGGCCATCCGAACCACGTACCGGGTACGCCGCTCCCCAAGGGAGTTGGGCTCACAGGCGATGATATGCACAAACCCGAGGAGCACGGGGACCATTTGATTATTGCGAGCGAGCCGACGACGCGCGATGAGAAGGAGTGGACGCTTGTGCCAAAGAACGAAGCTGTTATGGCCAGCTTCAAGAACGGACATATGACCATGGAAGTGAAGAAGATCTCGGTTTGATGTGGTGGTACAGGTGTTGTGACGCTGGGGGATTGCTGGATGTTCAGCTAAAGTAAATTTGATTGAAATTGAAGCAAAATGTCTCTCTGAAGATGCCTTCAGAGGCATTGGTTCACTGTATGCTGGCTGTATGCGTGGTTAAGCGGCGTGGTAACTAAGTGAGGCTAGACCCTCGAGAATAAGATGACCAAACTGATGTCATCGACAAACAGATCCGGCCAGCACGTTCGCAGATGCAATACCCATTAACAACGCGGCTAGCTGGGCCTCTCATGCAGTAGGTTTACTGAAAGCTACTGTTACCTCGCAACTTGCAAGGACGATGTTATATCTTTTAGTTTCATTAATTTCTTTCTCTAGTTGTCGATTTACTATATGCTGTAAGTTCGTAACATTTCTTGTGCATTTACGCGTACCAAGGCGTTGCCCTTGGTCCGCAGATGTTCGTTCAAACCCCATATTTCGGCCTTGAGAGGCGGCTCGATACTTCTCTACAGACTCTTATGGTCTATGGTACTACGGAGCTCGGTGGCAAATTTAATCAAACATAATGCTAAAGGTCACGTGCAAGAAAGCGGCTTCTGGCGGGTCTTCCCAAACTACAACCAATGTCGCTTGTACGCAACCTACGCGGAACCAGTGGTAGCGGGTACGCGACACCTGGTCTTCCTGTCTCTCCCTCAGCTGCTGGTGTTTCTATTCGGCATCCTGCTTACCCTGCAATTGGTCGCTCTAACTTGATCATGTGGCTCCCTTCGCTTGACCCTACCCTAGAGTCTAGCTCCACTCAATTCGGCTTTCATTGCGGGACATTAATGTCGATCTGCTATATCATCACTGGTAACAGACCTGGCTTCTTGACACCTAGGCTGATCTCGTCGAACAATGAACAAGAGCTGGCTACTATACCAGACTCGATGCCAGCCTTTGACGCTATTCTAACCGGAGAAACCTACTATTACTACATACGTATGTTGTGGCTTTTCCATAGAAGGCTGGTGTACGAGACTATGTTTTGGACCATTCTCCAAACCGCTGCCTGTGTATCTAATATGTATTTCTTTTATAGACGGAGCCAGGCTGGACGAACGATATAAAGTACTGTCCGAATTCAGCGAATGGCAATTTCCAGATGCGAAGGCACTTGGAAGATATAAGTATTGGGCGAAATGGTCGGAAGTCTTTGTGAGTAACACTTTTTCTATGAGTTATGAATCTCGCTGAAGCGCTGCTTTCTAGGGTGCCCCAGTGGTGAGAGGTGTAAAATTCACATCTGAAATATCCAAGGCAATCCACACCCGGGACAGGAGATGCAGGCTAACCGGTGCTGCCGCACACTGTGGATGTAATGCAGCATACATCATCCCAAAAGAAGAAGGGGGCTGGGTAAGCTCACTGGACTGATTTTCATTGTACAACGGCTAAATTTGTTCGCCAATGAGTTGAAAGCTAATCGTATGAAGCTCTATGCAAAGAGCCCCCTGCTCGGAACCACCAATCCCACGGCACTCGGGTCAAACATGTGTCTCCTGCGTTGCGATATCCATAGGACGTTTGACAAAGCCTACTTTACTTTCGTACCAAAAGTGAGACGCCGACTTTACTCCATTTGTCTCCTTACTCATGACTTCCAACTGTAGCAAAACCAATTAATGGCGCATTTTTTCGATATACATGCCCTAGAAGGCGGTCGTTTCGTGCACAATTGCTCGTTGAATGAGCCGGGAAACCTCTCTGCCGAGTACTTCTTCGCACGGCTGGCTTGGACAGTTCTTCCGCGGACAGTTAATTTCACAGGCCCGTTTCCAACAAAAGCCGAGAGAAAGCGAAGTCCGCCCGTGGGCGCCGAGAGTAGTCGCAACACCTCAGCAAGGTCGAGCACCAACGCCCTCTTGCCCTCTGTAGCCTCGCGTCAAAACGAGGCAACCCAACCTCCTGGGCTTAGCGAACAGGTTGACAACACCATCGGCGAGGCGCGTGAACTAGCTAGAGAGAACGAAATCGCCATGGGAATCTATCCTCATGTGGTCGGATCTAACATGTTCGGTAGCGGCTTCGACGATAACTTGGAACTTGCCTAGTCAATCAAAGATGAGGACTCGGTTCAAAAGCTCGTGCTCCTATTTTGTATCATATACTTTACTGGTATCCTGGCCTAGCGCTCACAAAACCCCTGAAGATACATGGATGGGGGAAGGTGACATGCGCAGATGGCGACACTGTCCTGCTGTCAAGTGGTGGGGGGTGACTGCCGAAAACGGGGTTTATGCTATTTTCACTGGAGTGGATTATGCGGTTGCTTCGGTGTTTGAGTGTTGTCATTTTAGTCATTTTATTATTATTTCCTATTAGCCAATTTGGAAGGTGCTCGCGATTCGATCTCGATCATCTACGTAACTTAATCCTTTGATAAATATGTTAATCCATTTTGATTATCCAACAAACACTTCAAGACCTCTAGATGTTCCGAGCTCTACCCGACGTTAGAGTGATTCCTTAGATAGTAAGATCCCAGTCCTGCGACGCTGCCATCAGTGCCTCCCAGCGTTCTTCAATAAACTCGTCGTAGTTTCGGTTGGCCTTGTTGAACGGTTTGAAGCGATCAACCGTGATGTTTGGCGGGAAGGATGAGCTGTCGCCCCGCCAGCCTTGAGATGCGTGGACATAACGGAGGAAGAAGTACCAGATCGGGTCACGCTCCAGCGTTGGTCCATTTCCGATGACTGTATGCATGTAAGCAATCGAGCTCTGATTCAAGTACATGCCACATACCTATCAATAGTGCTTTGGCTCGGGTTAATGCAACTACAGAGGGTGTAGTTGTCATGTGAGCCTAGGTTTCGTCCAGTTACTGAGCATGTACTGACCATTCGTTCGCCTCCAACTTGAAACAAACCCTAACGAGTCCCCCTCCCTTTCGTCAACTTCGGGATCGCTTCGCACAGTTGAAACAATAATAATCCGCTTTTCCTGAGCAGATATATAGGATTAAGATATATCTTTCTGGGGCTGCACTGGGTGGAAGTTTACTGACCTGCCCTTGCCAGTCCTCGGTGACTTTAACATCCACACCATCACGTTTCACCTGCCTCAAAAGCTGCCTAATTTTGCCGCACTGTTGGCGGTAAGGCGAAATAATGCCAATATCATCGGGCTCTATTCCAACAACACTGGGTTTATTATAAACTACCAATAAAACGCGGACAACTCACTGAGACGTAGCTTTTGATCCGAAAGCAAGGCAACGACGTAATGTTTGACAAGCGTGGCCTCACTGATGTTGAAGTAAGAGGGAGATTTAGCCTCACGCATATTCTCCCCTGCGTAGTTGATTTTATCAGCTCCGCGCACTGTTTCCGACGCGAACCGGGACATACCGCATACTGAATGGAAGACGATAGGGTATCCTGGCTCAGGGAGCTCGGAGAATCGTTCGAGGCTCTTGGTAAGAATGGGGTTGGCGTTGGGCTCTAGTTCGCCCTTGTAGAACACGGTGTTTGAAAAGTTCAAAATCGCTGGGTGGTTGCGATAGTTTTGTATCAACTTGACAATGTTCGGATTACTACGGAAAAACGTTCAGTTGAATAAGTACGTCATACGAGCTTAAGACATTACCCAAAATGCACTCGGTAGATCGGCATCCTCATGAGTCGCTCTAAAAAGCTAACATCCATGTCTAGCGCGGCGCACGCCTTAGACTGAACAATAGGGCCTAATTGCATGGGCTAGTACCGCAGTAAGCCTTGAGTGTCCCGCAGGTAGAGCTACAGGGGTACTTACATCTCCTGATAGAACGACATTCGTTTTGCTACCAGCGTTTTGTAGCAGGGCTACCATGAGCTCAGGCTCTGACGCGTTCCCAGCTTCATCCACAAACACGTGCGTGAAATGGTCCTGAACGCCCATCGCCCGAGGAATGGATGCATAGTAGCAAGTCGAAACAACGATACGAAACTTCTTGAGCTCGTCTTTCGGAGGGGTAGTGAACCTCCTGTCAACTGCGGGTGAGAAATCCCGTAGCTTCGGTAAGAGAGCGTCGTATGGGCGCGAAGGTGCAGTGAGCCGGATGAGCTCTCTGTTGTTGTGCCACTCTACTAGACGGCTAGCAATGAGGTCCGTAGCCGTATTGCTTGGAGCGCATACAAGCACTCGGTTCTTTGGATCAGCAAGGACAATCTGATGGACTGCTTCGACCAACGTGGTTGTCTTTCCGGTGCCTGGTCTAAATAAACAATGGACTTAGGAGTCAGCTTGTAAGAGGGGTACAATGAAGGTGGTGTACTTACGGACCAAAGATGATGAAGGGTACATCCCCAGGGGACTGCGCCAAGATCCTGGCGATAGCAAGACTCTGTCGAGGATTGGCCGCAACGTCTCGACCCAGATGAGGAGAGGGTAAGTCGCGGGTAGCTTTCTTGTGAGAATCATTAGGGAATAGGATGCGCTCGTGGAGGTGTCCTTTGCCGATGGCGTCATGCATACGTCGGAAAAGAAGACGGTTAACTGTAAACCGAACATCCCATCGTTGGTCGGGTAGACCAGGGAAAGTCTCGTGAAGCCGGATGATAACCTCAGAGAGTTTCACGTCAGAAACCGGACCCCCATACAGGGGAGCATCAAAGGAGGAACCAGCCTCCTTCATCGCAATGAGATCGGTGACTATAACAGAGGGGCTAGGAACGACGTCAGAAATAGCTGAAAGCTCTCGAATGAACTAAAATATAGTACCGCTTTTCTGCTAAACCAGGGACCACGAGTCTGAAATTCGTACTTGATTTAGCAAAGTAGCCGTTCTAGGACACCATATATCACGTACGAGTAGTCATGTCCTTGTACGCGGTTGATCGTGACACCGTTCATATCGTATGCCTTGAGTTCGACTCTGGTACGTCCAACGAGGCGAGGGGGTATAGTAAGGGGTATGCTCTAGGGGAGCGAAAGGATCAAGTACGCACTCTGTTTGCAGTTCTTCGTGCCATAAAAGGTGAGTCCAGCGATTCTTGTAGGTCTGTGCGTTCAGATCTGTGGGTAAAAGAGACTGTAGGTTTATCTGAATCGAGTCCCCTCCACGTTTCCCCTCGTTCTTGAACGTCCGGCGATAGTCTTCCGGAACATCGTAGTACGGTAACCCTGTAAAGTCGAGGGTTGTCACTGCCTGCTTGCCCCGAACCATTTTACGTCTGTGCCAGTCATTCGCGTCCAGCTTTATTGATCCCTGAAACGGAGCAATCGGCTTGAGCTCGTCGTGATCCTCCGGAGCGCCAACGATCCCTTTGACTTTTAGCCATCGCACGTCCCTAAAGTTACCAGCAAAGTACTCCAATCGAAGCTGAACGACGTGTACACCTCGTCGTAGAGACTGGGGATTGAACTTGACAAAAACCCGGAAACGACCCGGCGAGACCACGTTTTGGCTTTGTATTTGAAATCTGAAGTACCCACAGCGTAAATGACATTTCGTGCAGAGCAACGTTTAATGGAACGTACCCTTGGACGCTATTGGTTCGGGACGACTTGATAGGCTGTATGCTGGCTGTCATCCTCTGGTCGCTCAGGTTTATGGAGTTTGGGGCTGGTGGAGAAAAGACTATGTCGGTGCTAAGAGCGTTGGGACCGGATTCCGTGTTACGGACGACTCCGAAATCGATAGCATACTGAACATTTTCCTGTGGTTGCGGCTGATTCCGAGATCCAGCTCTCGAGGGGGTCGCGGTCGCGGTTGCGAGTGGCGCGTTCCCACTAGGTCTGCCACCTCGTGGTGGTGGTGGAGGGCGCCGCGAGGGTGCAGCCTGCGGAGCACTGGTAAAACGAAGTGATAAATCAATAGTCATATTACTGTCGTTTTTTTAAATAAATAAAAATAGATGTGGCTTACCCTCGCTGAGACGGTGTGTTCCCCCCTGAACGATTGGCCTGAGGCCCATTCACCCGAGGCGCGCCTGCGCCACTTGGAGTAGCACGGCCCGATCTAGTTTGCCTGCCTGGATTGTTTCTCCCCAGATTAAGATTTTGCATCTTTCGATTCGAAGTTAGGTCCACTGTTCTCCAAATTCCAACCATGTGATGCAACCAACGAACCTGGGCAGCCAGTGAATCTTGTTGTTTGAGCTGGTGGGCCCGCCCAGCAATATGCTGCGCGTAGACGGCGGGACTCGAAAGTTGGACATTGCAGAGCTTACAAGTTGTTGTCATGAGTGAACGTTGTGGTCGCTGACGATCAAAAGTGGCTAACCGAGAACCTTGCCACTTGTCCGCGCTTATTTGTGTACGTAATTGGGGTTACCCCTTTTGCGTATTAAAAACAAAAACACCCTAATACCACTTCGAGAGCAACGAGAAATTGTTCATGAGATCATAAAACTATGCATAAGATCCGTGATATCTAAAGCGTGACCTCAAAAAGTATATAAACTCTCAAAGCCACCTATACACGAAGACTCTCGGCCTTCGCTGCCCAATTCAGCTTGTCTTGACGCTGTGTTATGAAATTCTCATGGCCTTTGTTGACCGTCTCCAACTTCTCATACTGCTGGTTGGCTGGGTCTGTAATGAGCGCTGCAATGTCTCCAGGACCCACCCTCCTGAAGCGTTGATGAAACGCATGAAAAGTACCAGATTGGATCTAATTTCAGAATTGTACCACCTTCAACAACTGTGAGACGTCCGATTAAGTTATATACGACGCAGAGGAACCAAAAAAGGACATCAAGGCTTAAGCGCGAGTGAAAGCCACTGTATCCACAAAAGCTAGCATGAGTAGGAGGTTTGTTCAACCGAACACAACAGTGTCGGCCCACCGTTCGTGCGTCTCCAGCTAGAAACAAATCCCAATAATTGTGTCGAACCTTCCTCAAGAAATTCGGGACCGCTCTTCACAGTCGAGATCATGATAACTCGCCTTTCCTACGGCAATATTAGATACTGCGAAAGAACTACGGCGACTTTGACATCCGCGTCGCCGTGCTCCTTGCTGAGTAGTTATTTAATCTTGATAAATTGCTGGCCATGGGATGTTATTGCGCCAATATAGGTGGGTTCTGCCTACCGGTCAATGTCTGAAACAATGGGAAAAGTCGTAAGAAAGCTTATCCAACCTCCAACAGTGATCATCCAACAACGCGACGATGAAGTGATTAAAAATCGTTATCTCTTCGATGTTAAAGAAAGACGGTGATTTCGCTTCTCGCAGCTTTCCACCTATACCAAAGTTCAAGTCAGCGTCGATACTAAACGTCTCAAACTCATAGCTGCCAGCATTCAATTCATGAGGTAACTTGGGCCTGTGGCTTTCGAGGACAATTCGGTTGACAACCACTTCAGCAAACTCCCTTCGTTACTTGATAGGGACATTGTAATACGGTAAAAATTTTGGTTGTGGTTGTTGATGATCGAAAGTGGCCAAGAACTTCCCCACTTGTCCACACTTATCTGTGTGTACATTACATAATCAAAGGTCGATGATTCAACCACACTGCTCTCGCCCACGATGGCCATGGTTTTACAATTCCAAGAAGCCTTTTGCACGATTCGGTTAATAGTCGCGAGTTATAAATAAAATGCATAGTATCCAAAACATGGTTTCTAGCGATCAAAACGTTCACGAAACTAACTATGTCTGAAGACTCTCAGCCTTCGCCGCCCAATTCAACTTCTCGCGACGTGCTGCTATGAAACTCTCATAATTCTTGTTTACTCCTCCCAGCTTTTCAAAAATCTGATCCGCTGGATTAAGAATGAAATCTGCAATATCTCCAGGGCCTGCCCAGCCTCCCGAATCGTGGACGAAACGCATGAAAAAGTACCAGATGGGGTCCAGCTCGAGAATGGGGGCATTGCCGATGACTATAGGGAGATTTTAGAATCAGGTACATGCGGTGAATAAGATATAATTAGGGCATACCAATCAGCAGTGCTTGGGCACGAGTCAAAGCGACTATGTTCACATAGAGATGTCGTGAGTACGAGCTTTTTTCATCATATGTAACAATAATTCCCCACCGTTTGTACGCCTCCAGCTGGAAACAAATCCTAGGAACTGTGCCGCGCCTTCTTCAAGTAGTTCGGGGTCACTCCGAACAGCTGAGATTATGATAACTCGTCTCTCCTACTCCGGGGGTTTAGCATTGTCGAGAATCTTCAGTGCAGGTACTTACTTGTCCTTGCCAATCCTCTGTAACTCTAACGTCCACACCACCATGTCTCCCCGCCTGTAGTAGTTTCTTGATCTTACTACATTGCTGACGGTAGGGTGTTATTACGCCGATCTGGCTGGGTTCTACACACCGGTTATTGTCTGCGACGGCCACAAGTTATAGTTACGAGAGAAGCTTACCGAGTCGGAAACGGCGGTCATCCAACAATTTTGATACGTAATGATTTACTACTGTTGCCTCTTCGATGTTGAAGAAAGATGGAGATTTTGCCTCGCGCAAGTTTTCGCCTGCGACACTACTTTAGTTGTCTATGCGAACCCTCAAGATGAAACCAGTAATTACCACAAATATTGTGAAAAATAATTGGGAATCCTTCAGTAGGCAACTCGGGGAACCGTAGGAGACTCCCTGTCAGTGCGGGGTCTGCGCGGTATTCAAGTTCATTGTCGTAGAACACATGGTTCGAGTAATTTAGGATTGCTGGGTGACTGCGATAGTTTTGAAGCAGCTTGACAATGTGGGGATTGCTAGAGTGAATATTAAAAATGAAACTATACAACATTTACTTCAAATAGGCTGAACTTACCTTGCCTCGCCTGCGGGGATTTGATAAAGGGACAATTCAGCAAGGCGCTCCAAGAAGCTCACGTCCATGTTGAAGTGGATGCAAGTCTTGGATTGCACTATTGGACCGAGTTGCATCGGCTAGAAGAAAAATCGGACGCGTTATTGGTCGAACAAAAAGCAAAGTTTGAAATAAAATGCACTTACATCTCCAGATATAATTATGTTTGTCGATCTACTGGCGTTTTGCAGAATTGGTATCATGATTTCGGGCTCTGCCGCATGTCCCGCTTCATCCACAAATATGTGAGTAAAGTGCTCATTAACACCCAACGCTGGAGGGATAGAAGAGTAATAGCAAGTGGTAACAACGATCCTGAACTCTTTCAGTTTGTCGGCGGGCGGTGCGTTGAAAGTCTTTCCCTCGGCGGGCGAGTAATTACGTAGTGCAGCTGGGAGTCCACTATACGCCCGGGCCGGGGCGTTCAGTCTTACGAGTTGCCTGGGAGTATATCGATCGAGGAGTCGGGTAGCGATCAAGTCAGTGGCGGTGTTGCTGGGGGCGCATACAAGCACTCGGCTGTTTGGTTGGGTATCCACAACCTGGCGTATTGATTCCACCAGTACAGTGGTCTTTCCGGTCCCAGGACTGGTTATACAATTGAATTGGTATTAAGGTGCAAGATCTCAAGTTTTTGGACTCACGGTCCAAAAATAATGAATGGTACTCCTCCGGGAGACTTCGATACGATCTGCTTGACGGCAAGACTTTGGCGCGGGTTGGAGGCAATTCTGCGGTCTAGTGAAAGAGATGCCTGGGGTCCTGCTCGAAACCCGCTTGGATGTACCGCACTAGGGAAGAGAATGCGGCCATGTGGTCCTGCTTTACTAACGGAGTCATGCATTCGGCGGAAGAGAAGACGGTTAACGGTAAATCGGACGTCCCACTGAGGACGCGATGTTTGAGGGAAGTTGTGGGGAAGTCTGAGGATTAGCTTGGACATTTGCACATCAGTGACAAAGCCGCTATATGAGGGACTTCCGTATCTCGGCCCTCCAAAGCCCGAGCCTGTTTCTCTTATGGCAACCATATCAGTAATTATTACTGAAGGCCTGAAAAATGCAACTCTTTAAGACAGATCTAACGAAAACGTAGAACGGCTTACCTCTTCTCCAGCAAGCCGGGTACCTCAAGGCTAACCAAGCTCGGGTAAGTTAGCATACAAGCATCCACAACGAGGTATAACATACGAGAAATCATTTCCTGAAACGTGATTTATTGTTGCCCGTGTCATGTCGTATGCCTTCAACTCCTCCCTATGAATCGGGTTTGACGAAGGCGAAGGCAACATGCGTTGAATGAGGCGGATGAATTATCGATAGAAAGAAAATTGCTTACTCTATCTGAAGCTCCTCATGCCACAATAAGTACTTCCACCGTTCCGTATAAGTTTCCACAATATCTTCAATTGGTAGTTTCGACCCAAGAAGTATTTCTAGGGCTAAGCGTTTGTCTGGATGTTTGGTCGCCTTAACGAATTCACGTCGGTAATCGACTGGAACGTCGTAGAATGGCAGGCCTCTGAAGTCAGCATTCCGAGGAGGGCGTGCTCCTGCATGTGTTGTCATCCTATGCCAATTATCGTTGTCCACACGCCTTTTGTGTTTATACGGGGAAATCGGCTTGAGTTTGTCGTGATCTTCAGGTTTCCCTACGATTGCCTTGAGCTTCCTCGACTCGGGGCCCTCAACTACAGTTGTAAACGTAATTAAGACGACGTGGACACCTGCGCGAACGCGTTCGGGATAGAATTGGATGCAAACTTGGTAATGATTCGGAGATGTGAGAGTCAGGCTTGATAGTTGAAATCTATGACCAAGTGTAAATGCATGTGATGTAGGCTCGAACAAAATCAAGAACGTACCCTTCGACACTTGCTCGGCGCGAGCGCTTTACTCGATGAAAATTGATTTCAGGCAACCCGGCGCTAATGACTTCAAAGGCGCACCGGTGTGGACCAGGTTGATTCTGGAGGATTACCCCAAAGTCAGCAGCGTAGTGTTTTTCAGCCGCGTCATTATCCTGAGTCTCTGGTTCTGGTTCCTGTTCGGCTTGGGGTTCTTGGTGTGTATCACTACGAGCCCCAGAATGGACGGATGGGCGAGGGGGCTGAAATGACCCTGGTTGACGATTTCTACAAGTGGGAGATGTCAAAGAGATGCTGTAGAGGCTCTGGTAATGATTTACCTGCGTGGAGGTCGACTGTTTTGCGCGCTATTGGTTGCAGGGCGGGGCTGAGCCGTAGTTTGAGCACGCCGACTAGCCGCGTTTTGTAGGCGATTTGGAGGATTGTTACGATTGTTCGGTGCTTGTGAAGTGCTCTGCTACCATGAAGTCTGGGCTGAGCGTAATATTCACAGAATAATCCGCCAGAAACGCGACGAACCTGTGTCGATGCCCTTGTTGCCTGTCGGTGGCGTCTCCCAGCGAGGTGAGCTGCTTCGTCCGTAGGACCGCTCAAATTGATGTTACATATCTCACAGACAATCATTGAATCAAGAGGTGTTGTGGTATAGCAAGGGTTGGGTAGTCGATTGGAGTTGCCACCCGTGCCACATGTTCATTTAAATAATTAGGCTTATGTCACGTGGCGTTTGTATGCTCGCGCTTGTCCCACTCTGCTCAACCGCCACGAAATAAAGGTGCAGAACTAGTTTAGTTTGATTTTACAAAACTTCATCTAAAGAGCTCTTGAATTTCGACATACTTTAGCTATATAAGCATTTGATCCACTAGCACTTCGTTACCTATCTTTTTTTTGTCTCCTGTCGAGCGCGCCTGACTCTGGTTCTCCAGTTTGGAAAGCTGTCAACCCGGCAATACGTGCAAGTCATGTCAACGACACAAGCGCCTCTAGATCTCACCGCGTCAGGTACTCCTGCGACCATAATCGAATTTCTCTACTATGCCGTGAATAGGTGAGGCCTCTATCTAACTTGCCTACGAAAGGTTTCAAATAATACTCGCTTGAGAATATAGCATCTTATTCTACCGTGGTGTCTATGAATCAGAGGACTTTCGAGCCGTAGGAATACACTCTCGTTATTTCTTCGCTCAGGTCTAACCCTCAGTGTGTAGGTTACGAAATACGAACAAGACCTTGTGATTACACGCGACGACGAAGTAACTAAATTCTTAGACAAATTCTTCAAACAAGTGGAAGGTCCGTTTGTTTATAGATTCTACTAAATAGCACGTAAACCAAGCTCTCCAGTATGGCTGGGCCAAAACCTCATTCATAGGGTTATACTCGTAATTGTCTCAAAAGATACTGGGAAAACGCTTGAGCGCTGGGTATTTAACCTGGAACCTCACACAGGGTACCATATTCATATTCATATCGAAGTGGCTGTTACTAAAACTCGTTTTTCTTTCGTGCAGTCCCGCGAATCTCGACAAAATACAGCACAAGATCCAAGCGACGCTCAAACAGCTCAAGGCCACTATCCCTATCTTCCCGGATATCAACGAACCAACAGTATTCAACCTACTCGCTGTAGCCAAGGACGAGCCTCTCAAAACGATCGATGGGCAGGCTCAGGAAGAATGGACTGATGCGCATCCGCACGCCATTGACGCTGAAGCCCGCGATCAAACTGCTTTACGAGGGTTCAATACCATGGACACGAAAGTCGATATGAACGTCGTTTATGTAGACCAGTAATTTCTATTTATTTTTGTTCCTTCAAGTACCATAATGTTACATTGGTATCAAGTCTTCGGGTCGCCTTAGTTTTCCTGACATAACATGACATACTCCGCTTGTTTCAATGCTCTTTTTTCCCACTGGTGATGCAACGTAGTAAGCTCACAACCACTCATGCATTGTCATAACGCTCATCAAAATACTTTATACAAAAAATGAGAACTATCATCCACCATCCAGAAACCCGTCATCTCCATCCACAAATACAAGAAAATGCCTGTCAATCAATACCCGTTTACTCGGCGTTGAGCTCAACCTCCCTCTTCTTCAACACCAAGTCGCTTCCTACAACCCGCTTCCAGACATCTCGCACATCCTCGACGACAGTCTCGAAGTGCGAGGTGGCGTCGTACGAGCGAGTGACAAAGATGTTGTCGTCGGTACCAGAGGAAGTGGGCTCGTAGAGAGGGGTAACGGACACGAACCTAAGAGGGAAAGTCCACGTTGATTAGTTCCATTGCGGTAAATTGTAACAGAAAAAGAATATCCGCTCACTTCTCGTAAATCGTGCCGAGGAGGGCGAGACCAGGCTGAATCTCCTCCTCTGGCTTGCCGGTCTCGACGATCGTGCTGACGATCGCGACGTAGATGTCTTTGGCGCAGACGTTGTGTGTCGAGGAAACCATCGCGATATAGATATCTGGTTGTCAAGTCCGAAAGTCAGCGACAGACTTTATATATGCGCGTCGGCCACGCAGAGGAGGACAGGGAGGCGAGGAAAACTATTGAAGTACATACCATTGCGACGCTTAACCTGGTTCTGAGGGATGATAATCTGCACACTGTCAGAGTCCTCGGTACCAGGGATCGGGTGTTTGAGCAGGCAGATCGCACGAACGACCTTTGCGCTCTCAAGGACGCGGACCTTGCCACTGCCGCCAGTAGGCTGCTCCAGGAAGTATGATGGGTCTCCGATCTGCAAACGCGCCAATTGGTTATGCATACATCGAAAGATGTGAACCACATGCGTCACTCACCACCTGCTTAGCTTTGACAGTCTCGTCACCACTGCGCACACCAACGAACTTGCCAGCGTCGTCGGTGATGATCTCGTCGACCTTCTTGTCGAGCATGTAAGTGCCACCGTAGATGGCGCTGAGACGAGCAAAGGACTGAGGGAGTTCGCCAAGGCCGTAGAGCGGGTAGATGTAAGGGGATTTGCCATAACGAGCCATGGAAGCAGTATACAGAACGATGCGATCGATGGTCGAGCGAGCGGGCTTCGTGATGTAGCTATGGTCACGGTTAGTTAAATAGACGGCAAAGGCAAAGGCTATGAACGCACTCGTCGTCGAGATGTAAAGCCATGGCGTGACCAATGAAGTCCTGAGTACCAGGCTCCAGACCGAACTTCTCGTAGATCGTTTTCATGGAGTCGGTGTCAAGGTTGACACCTGCCCCACACATTAGACTCTCTAAACGTAATTGCCGCGTTCATGTAAAAAAACGTACCATTATGTGTCGCTGGGTCATCGTCCTTCCAGCCCTGCACGAACTCAAAGAACTTTTTCGCACGACGCTTCTCAAACAGGCCCATGAGAGGGGACTTGACGGCCTCCATCTCGGTACTAGGAACCTTGGAGATCTTACCGTCGCGGTACACGAACGAACCAGCGATCTGCTTGAACTCGAGGTAACGGGTGACATCGGTATGGACGAGTATCTTGGTGAGCTCGCCGGACGCGATGATGAACTTGGGAATAAGATCGATCGCGTAGTCGCGGTCGCGTCCGAGCTCCGATGGTGGAGCACTATCGCGGAATTTGCGATAGAGCTGCAAATGAACGTCAACTACGCGTCTTTGTGAAAAAGCAAAGGGTCACTTGCCTGGGTCAAGTTGAGGGAAGCCGAGTCCGCGCCGTAATAGTCGTTGCGATCCATATGAAGAACCTTCTTGCCCTCAACGGAGAGCAGTCCAGAGAGCACACACTCGGTCAAGCCAGTGCCGAGAACGATGACCTGCGACGCGTTAGCCGAATCAACATAAGTGAGGAGTCACATACATCGTATTCCTCATCCATGTTGTATCGTTAAATGTGGAGTAGGTCGTGAACTTGTGGTTGTAAGGGGGCTTAGGGCAGGCGTCACGTGATTTATAGTGGATCACAGTCACGTGGTGTTTAGCTGTTTTGATTTATGAGTGTTTTGCTTCCTCAAGTATCTGCCCTCCGAGTTCTTTTCTCTACATCCCCCCTCTCTAGTGTACACCACCCTACTATCCACGATGGCGACAGTCAAGCTAACACATGGCACAATTACGCGGCGAGTTCAGTTCCCCGACGAACATCCTTCCTGGTCAGACCTGGCCGGACGCGTCGAGGCTCTGTTCGAGATCCCTGCCGCTGCAGTCATGCTTTCCTACGTTGACAGAGATGGAGATACGATGTTTATTAGCTCCAACGACGAGCTCTTTGATATGTTCCACACGGAACCCCCTCAGCCCTCTTCTAGACCAGTCCTCCATCGCTTCACCATCCACGACGCGCGCGCGAACCGTAGTCCCGGTGACGACTTCGAGCACGTTCCTGGCAGCGATCATGGCGACGAGGATCCAGACAGCAGTGTCTCGAGTGAAGAGAGCGACGGAGGAGCTAACTACCTCCCCAACTTGGGCGAACGCACGCCGTCTCGCAGCATGGGCATAGGAGGCATGGGTATTGGGTTCGCCCCGTTTGAAATGATGTTTGGCCCTGCTGCTACTGCTGCGAGCGTTAGGTCTCCTTCGCAAGGCCATATCTCCCCTGTTCCTACTGGAAGCATTGCTGCTGCAGCGGCTGAAGCTGGTCAAACACGTAGCCAGTTCGGTCGAACTGTGTACTCCACCACCGCCCATTCCTCCGGACCTCCAACTGAAGTAGGAGATCATTATGGCGGTCCCGCTATCCATATTCAACAGCCTTCAAATGACTCGGTCGACGGCGAGGACCCCATAACACCCTCTGGGACAATGCACCCAATGCACCCTACTCCTGCGCTTTATCATGACGTCGCCAATTTTGTGCACGCGTTGTCTGGAGCAGTGAACACTCATCCTCAAGTCTCAGCCAGTGCGCGCGTTTTTCTCTCTCTGATTAGGCCGTTACTCACGTCATACCTGCAGGCCTTAGCCATCTGCTCGGAAACGCCAACTCTGGAGCCTATTGGGACGCGATCCCCCCACCTGCAGACACTCATCAAGCTTCGGTTCACACCTTGCTCGGAGCTGTCGATTCCCTTCTCCGCACATTTTTCCCTCCTCCCCCGCCCCAAACCCCTACACAGGCTGCGGCCACTCCCGCGTACACTGCTGTCAACTTTGAGCTCCCGCCTTCCGTCATCGATGAGACGCCTATCCCTTCGCGCATGCAGACTCCGGCTCATGAACCCATCCCCATGCCGATGATGGCTTCTCCTGCCATGACGGCTTCAACTATACCCACCGTACAGGCTAACCCACGTATTAGACCCGTATTGGACACTGCTCGCGCAGATAGGTCGAGTGTACGCTCGGATACAGACGCTGGTAGCGTTGTCAGCAGTGGAATGGGATCCCCGTTGAGGGGTACTGGTCCTGCGTGGAGATTTGCTGGCAGGAGCGGAGGTGCAGTCACACCTGGAGCGCCGACTGGAATGATTGGAGGTACGAGCGGTGGAGCCTGGAAACACTACCCACCTCACCCAGCGCTGAACACTCAAACAGGTGCGCGTTTTTGTTTACGTCAAGTTCAGCAGAGATATTTACGTTTTTTCTTTGAACAGGCGCGATGGTTCCTGTCCAACCACCTCAGCCAGAGCATACAGTCCAGCCTGAAGCGGCCAAGTATGTTGAGAGCAGAGTCAGGCTTGAGCACATGAAGGAAATGTACAAGCAGACGAAGGAAGAGTATAGGCGCGAACGTGAGGAGAGGAAGAGGGAGAGGGAGGAGAAAAAGCGCGAGAGGCTCATAGGGTGAGATACACGCCCGATGAGACATGAAGGACCCATACTGAACTTCTGTGTTGTTTAGACCTCCGCCTGAGCCAGTTGCACCACCTACACCACAAGGGGATATGTTCGACCGATTGAATGAAGCACTAGGCCAGATTCCTGCCCGAGTGGGGCTAAACTCGGATGCTCGTAAGTATATGTCGCGCAGGATTTTCGGATAATCACTGATAAGTGTCGTGTTTCAACAGCTCGGACTGGGATAGTGCCTACCAAGGCGCCAAGCGCAGTGGGAACGACCATGACCGCTGATACTGCTATCCGCAACAGGCAACAACTGAATAACTGGCTCATTGAGCAACTGGGCGACGTGAGTTTTTTCTTCTCACCCTTGTCTATCACCTTGCCCTGTTTCACGCGCTAGAGTCGCCTTATCGTGCTACCTGCTCGTGCTAACCTCATTTCGCATCGTAGATGGGTTTTAGCGCCACGACACACCCGCAAGTTGGGCGACTCGTCCGCGACGCGACCCGGCCATACGCCGCGAGCGCTGAAGCGGCAAACGAGAACGCGCTTTTGGAGAGTCTGCTGGCTCAGCTAGTTCCCACCTCGAGCAAGATTTAAGATGATTTATGAATGGAATGGATGGATGGCCGTGGCTTTGATGATTTACTGGTAGGACTCTTTTTTGGTTTATTGATGACTTTTGTATGGTTTGGTTCTTGGCCATGTCTGGCGGTATCTGTAATGCATCCCACGATGCAGGCTCTGAGTGTATGCACAGCTAGTTACGATAATAGATTCTAAGATTCTAATGAGATCCATTCGTTCCTGCACATATTTTGAGCCCGCGCGGAGCCCCATTTGCGAAGGTGAGCCACGGCGCTTGACACGTGCCCTTTCCCGAAGTACGATTTCAAGTCGATTCCATCTTGATCTAGCTCTCTTGGTCCAACTTGGGACGTTCGACTCACTTTCCCTCTCGTCCACCGCCAGCAGCGGCAGGACTGTTCTCCATTGACGACCTACTCACACGACAGCTACCCATCAACGACCTCTAATTCTACACCCCCCTACCCTGAGTGTTTTCCCTGTCGTTTTGCGATGGTGCAGTTCAAACTCCAGCACCGCGGCCTCGTGCGTAAGGTCACGTTCAAGAACGTCGATGAGCCGTCGTGGCATGAGCTCTCGTGGAAAATCGGAGATGTGTGCCAGATCCCCCACGCGGCCGTCGCGCTGACCTACCTTGACCCCGACGGTGACAAGATCACGATATCCTCTCAGGCCGAGCTCAAAGAGTACTATTCCTCCCTTGACGAGGACGACCTCGACTCGGGCGCACCCCACAAATTTATTGTTCGAAACCTCAATGACGGTGTACCAGATCCTGATGCTGCCGATCCGAGGGAAGATTCGTTTCTTATGCGTGATGCGCAGACTATGGCTGCGAGCACTGTCGGGGGCGGTAGCCAGTGGGGATTCAACGCTGAAGACGAGGCTGAACGCGACCCTACCAAGTTGCGCCTCTCTGGCTACTCTACTTTTGCAGATGCCTTGAGCCCGCTGGCGGGATCAGCTACGGAACCCGAAGAAGATAGGGATAGTGAAGACCCCCCGGTCGTAGGCGGATTTGGCGCGAAGCCTCCCAGCCCAGCTCCTGCGAAGAGCTCGGGTGGTGGCGGATGGAGCCTGCCCGTATTCGGTGCATGGGGAAAGAGCACTGCTCCTACTACGAACAACAATAGCAATAATAACCCACAGCCCCCCAGCACTCCCCCCGCCGATCCCATTTCGAAATCCGCCAACCCTTGGGCGATCCCTCATGCGCCCGCTGATAAGGAACCGTCGCCTACCAGACCCTCTGTATGGCCGGGAGCTAGCGCCACTTCTCCGACCTCGGGCCTACCTTGGGGAGCGCCCTCGAGCATCGCGACTGGTGCCCGTCCAGGGCTGAAAGGCCCGGGCATCCCTATGAGCACCTTTTCTTCGTCGACTACCAACCCATCCACGCGTAACCCGTCCCAAGGATCGACCGCACGCCCATCGAATCTGGCCCCGCCGCCTGTGTCTGCGACAGTCCAAATGGATTCGATGGTCGCCGACCGTGCGAGCTCATATGCTGCTTCTCCCGCTATCACCGCCACGATACCGAAGAGCGGGAAGAAGAGCAAAAAGAAAATGACGCATCGCGAACGCGAGGCTGAGCGTGCGAGAGAGGACGACGCACGCCGTGCCGAAGAAGATAGGCTAGCGCGCGAAGAAGACGAGAGGTACGAGGAGGAAGCGAGGTTCGAGGCGCAGGAACGCAGGGCAATGGAGGCCGAGGCCAAGCGCGAGCGAGATGAGAACGCCCGGTTTGCTGCTGAAGCTGCTGCCCATGCTGCAGTCCAGGAGAAACGCCGCAATGAGGAACACGAGCGACAGAAGGCCGAAGATGCGCAGCGTCGGGCCAGTTTCCAGCGGCATCAGTCCCAAATGTCCCAGGAGTCCGAGTGGCAGCATATTCAGGACCAAACCCCCGAACAGGAGGACGAGGAGGCTTACCGCCAGCGGATCCAGGCTAGTATTGCCAACGTATTTGGTACGAGCCCGCCAACGCAACAGCAGCAGCAACAACAGCAACAACAACAGCAGCAGCAGCAGCAGCAGCAACAACAACAACAATCCCGTCAGCGCAAGGTCTCAACCAGGGGCAAGGGCAAGGAAAGCAACAGCAAGTCCAAGGTGTATCCTCCCACTCCTGCACCAAAGAGGTTTTCCGACGCCGATCTTGTATCTGAGAGCGGCAGGAACGGCCAAAACGGGCTGAATGTCTCCACTACTCCCGGGTATGGGTCGCATGTATCTGGCCACAGTGCGCCGGCCACTCCGGGATATGGCCCACCCACCACACAGGGCCAGAGTTCCAACGGAAACACGGCGCAAGTGTGCAGCGATGTCGCAGATTTGCTCGGATCTTTTGGTCGCATCTTAGATAGCGAACCCGATCTGCTTGATGGTACGCCCTATGTCAACCCTTTCCATTATAGGCACTAATTATACCTCTTTAACAGCCATCCGAGAGGCGTTTGCTCGTGGTCCAGCTTCGGGAGCACTCAACGCGGCGTTCGGCGGTCGCAACCTTTCTCCGGAGATGGTCCGAATCGTCTCCTCTGTTGACGACCTACTCACCCAGATTCTTCCGAATCGCCCGGCTGCGTCTCCTTATGCGACTTCGAACATGGAGCTCGAGCCTCGCATCCCAACGCCTTCGGTGACTCCCACTCCTGTGAACCCTGCAGAGCCCGAGTTTGGTGTGCCACCTACCGAGTACGGCGGAGGCTTCGAGTTCGCTGGTCGTGGCCGACAAGGCGTACCGGTCATCAACGTCCCACGCCCCAAGTACCCTGCCTCCAACATCACCCGAGAAGGGTACTCCACTGGAACCACCCCTCCCGGGACCCAGTCAGGCTATAGTTATGCTAGATCTCGTTCCCCCGATAGGTCCGCCGCGCGCTCACGCTCCCGCCCACCCCCTGGTGATTTCGAAATCGTACCACCGTCGCTGGTCC
Organism: Ceratobasidium sp. AG-I; assembly: GCA_015039395.1. Classification (NCBI taxonomy): domain Eukaryota; kingdom Fungi; phylum Basidiomycota; class Agaricomycetes; order Cantharellales; family Ceratobasidiaceae; genus Ceratobasidium; species Ceratobasidium sp. AG-I. The sequence goes on from MU132218.1 coordinate 90,575, forward strand.
CGCCACAAGCGCGCATGGTGGTCCCCCCGCCTGTCGTCCCCGGCGAGGAAACCGAGGATAGCCCGATGACTCCAGACGTGAGTCGTGGGTTTACGAGGCAGAGCATGCACGAAGGCGGGCTCGTCTTGGCTGGGCAGAACCCCAACGCGCCAAACGTAGCCAAAGCTGATATGGAGACTGCAAGACAACACTACAAGTCCCAGCGCGAACTCTATAAATTGGAAAAGGCGGAGCGGAAGAAGGAGATGGAGGAGCGCGCCGCGGCAAAGGCTGAGCGCAAGAGGGCTAAAGCTGCGTAAGTAACGATAAGGCCGATAGTGATGTTCTTCGCCGACTGATCCGTCTCTTTGCTTCTTTTTACCATATATGGATCCATCAGCGCCAGTGCGGATCCCAAGATTGCGGACTTGGCGAACCAGCTGCAGGATATGGGGATTCCCCAACGACCGTACGAAGCCGAACGGCGGTATATCGAGAACCCGTATGAGAACCCACGCAGTGCGGGTGCATTCCCTGGCTCTTCGCGCGCGAGCACGGTGTACGCTGAGGGACTGGGGCAAGTCACTCTGGTGCCAACTTTTGCTGCTTCGTCCGCAGTCACGGCACCTGTTTCACCCGTGCACGAAGATGCGCCTCAATCGTTTGACCGCGTGAGGCGCCGGCGCCAGTCGATGAATAACGCTAGCCCAGAGCGGTACCCCCATCCTCATGGTCCGCCGAGTGTTGGCCGGACTGAATCATACCATGGTTTGCAACCAGACGCGTACCCTGGGGCATCGCACCACGCACCATCTTACGCTCCCGCCCAACCTCCACAACAGGATCTAGCCAAGAGAGTGGCGCTAAAGCTGACTGAGGTGCGTTATCGCCGGTCGCATGTATCTATTTGACACCAATGCTTCTATCACTATAGATGGGTTATACTCCCCAGAAATACCCCAGCCTGCCGGCTATCGTCGGCCATCGCATTCGTCCCGTAATGAACACCCATGGAGTTAACGAAAGCGAGCTCGCATACCACATTGTGCAGGATCTATTCAAATATACTGGCCAGTCTTAGAGTACCCACGTGCAAGGGATTCCCGAGTTTAGCGTATTGTTTGCTTGCTTGTCTTTAATCTGTATTGAACATGAGTGCTGTCCGGATACGGTTCTCGATGTGATCGTCTATGCCCCTCTCCTTCTCGCTAGCACATGATACTGTCTTGCCACCAACTGAACCTGTTTTCTATAGATCTTTCTTGAATACCTTTGCTTTAATGAATTGAATTTGACAATAACTAATGATTTTCCCGAAGTCCGGCCCCCTCCTCCGCCGCGACTACACAAATCCGTCGCTTAGCCCGAGCGACGCGAAGGAACCAGCGAAGGAACTCTGGGGAACGAACCCGATTCGAAGAGGGCGCGCAAGGAGATATAATCGTGCAAGGTCGTGACGCCGATACGCAATCGATGATCCGGTGCTTCCCCTTTTGGGTGATGCTCCGAACGCCTTATAATATGCGCGCCCCTACCAGCCTTGTATGCTGCACACCGCGCTCTCCCTCTTCTCTTCCACCCACATCTAATCCTACTCTACTATCATGGCCAGCATTACTCTCAAGCGCACCGGGCAAAAGGTATGCCTGCATGCGTTATGCTCGCGCATACAGTGATCTGATCCATCCCCCTGCAGATGCCCCTTGTCGGGTAGGAGGCTATACTTACCCATCGCTCAATATTTACTAACCATTCACTAGCTTCGGACTGTGGAAAGTTACCAAGTCGAGCTGCGCTGATGTAAGAAAGACAAATCCTTTGAGGTATTTTTTAGAATTGACGCCCCCCTGCCATCCAGACTGTGTACAACGCGATCAAGAGCGGGTATCGGCTTTTGGACGGCGCTGGCGATTATGGAAACGAGAAGCAAGCTGGAGAGGGTGTCGCTCGCGCGATCAAGGACGGTCTCGTGAAGCGTGAAGACCTTTTCATCACGTCCAAGGTTCGCGCCTCCTGCCTCTCTTTTGGGGTGTGCATGCCACTCACATAAGCTGCTTTATCTGCCCACAGCTCTGGAACACATTCCATGCCAAAGATCACGCAAAAGCGCTAGCGAAGAAGCAGCTCGCAGACTGGGGTCTCGAATACTTTGACCTTTTCCTTATCCACTTCCCCGTTTCCCTCAAGTACGTCGACCCCGCGAAGCGTTATCCGCCTGAGTGGTTCGGCGACGATGGAAAGACCGTTGAGCTTCGTAAGTCGCACTGGTGGTTTGACTTGGCTGTTCACAAGAACTAAGAATCTTCTCTGAAACAGAGGACACCCCAATCCAGGAGACCTGGCAAGCGCTCGAGGAGATCGTCGATGCTGGGCAAGCCAAGAATATTGGAATCTCGTGAGCAGTTCGTTTCATTTGTTTCTGATACATCCTGACCTTTTCCTAGCAACATGCAAGGGGCTTTGATTATCGACATCTTCCGCTATGCACGCATTCCGCCTCAGGTCCTCCAGATCGAGCACCATCCTTATCTCACTCAGGAGCCGCTCGTTAAGTTGGCGAACACTCTCGGACTCGCCGTGACCGCATACTCTTCGTTCGGTCCCCAAAGCTTCTTGGAGTTGAACATGGGACAAGGTGTTAAGTCATTGCTCGAGGGGCATGATGTAATCGAGAGCACCGCAAAAGCGCACGGAAAGAGTACGTGTCAAACCCTCACCCAATAATATTCCTTTTCTAAATCTAGTTCTCTCTTAGCCCCAGCCCAGATTCTGCTTCGATGGGCGAGTCAACGTGGAATTGCTGTTATCCCCAAGAGCAACAACCAGGGCCGTCTTGAGCAAAACCTGGCATCGACCGATTTCGACTTGTCTGAAGATCAGCTCAAGGCGATCAGCGCACTCAACCAGGGTATCCGCGTAAGTCTTTCCCCAATAATAACAACTAGAGCGCTTTCTGATTACCGCACCCTCATAATAGTTCAACAACCCTGCGGACATCGACCCTCGCATGTCCATCTTTGCGTAGTGTGCTCTGTTTTGGCTGCTCGTCATTTTGCTTTATTGGGTGGAATCTAAGTGAAATATTAGCAAATAAATTTACGATTACTCGACGAGTTTCAGTGCCAAGCTTCGATCACAAGTGGAGTCATTCCTTGAGCCACTAATAGTAGACTGTAAGAGGACGGTAAATAAATGACCGGGAGGTGTGGTAAGGCACTGTGAGCGGAATAGGAAAGCTTGAGCAATGCTCATAGTGAGTCAAACAAGTACAGTACTACGGTTTAGGACAGCTTCATTGGGGAGCGCTTGACGACGCGACTCAACAACCTAATGCATTTTCGGGGAACGGTGATTGGCGGCACGTTTAGCCACGCCCGATGGCATGTGGCAGGCTATTTAATCCCCTCCCCTCATCCTTTATTTCTTCCCTTTAATTCCACTATATCACCCCCAAACTCGTTTCGCACTCTATACATGGATACCTTCACTTTGTGCATTCACTGCGGTCGCCAATATACACCCACCGTCGTCTACGATGCAGCTCACGCCTTCAGGCATTACTGCGCCGACTGCCAGCAGCTATATTATCTGGCGTGGCAGCGCGGGCCACCCATGGTGGAAACGCATGCGCATACACCGGCCGTGCTGCCCACTCATATACCCCTAATGACTCAAGAGCGCTTCGAGTCACCCGCCCGGTCGCGGGCAGGACCATCGCCCTCGTCAGCAGCACACAGGCCCCTTGTTCAGGCGCTCCACTTACGCGCTCACGCAAGGAACCCGGTTTTTATTCAAGTGGCTCTGCGCGCAGATCAAACGGGCTCTGTCCCCGAGCCAGACCTGCGCAGCGTGTTTCAGCCCGGAGTGTTGCTGGATTCCCAAGTCTTCCACACACAGGTCGATGGAACGCCTGTTCGATACCCGTTGCAGATATTTTACCGCAGCAACTTTCTTCAAGACGGGAGCCCGCTCAACCAGTGTGTTCGAAGTATGGTTCATGGCCAAGTGGACTATCCTTGGGCCGGGGACATAGTTGTCCTCAAGTTCAACGGGACTCGAATGAGGAGATACACCAACATGACGGACAATGACATACCGCCCCTAGGTTACTACTTCCTTTATGCCCAGTTTGAGGGATAAAGGTTTTGCATGGTTTCAGCTATTACTATATATTTTCAAGGACTGGTCTGGTGTTTAGCTTGTTGTACAATACTATCTGTAGTTTTGTTTTTTTTGTTAATCTGATTCTCGTGGACTGGATTGTTGATGTGTTATTAGTTAATTGTGTAGTATACGTTGTGTACCATTGGCATCTGAATCTAAACGGACGTATTCGCTTGGCAGTCACTGTACTGACACAAAGTTGTCCTGAGTAAGTTGTGGCCTATGGGGCCAGGCGGACCACTAGTGTAGCGATACTGCCCTTGCAAGGACGACTGACGCGGGTCGGAGTCTGGGTACTGTTCATCACCCCAATGACCTGTAAAATATCGTACGATCCTAGTTGAGCGGCTTGCATATCATTGCACAGGCTAAGTTCGGCTCACCGACAAAATCAAGCCAGGAGCTAGACACGTTGTTCCCAGTAGCCCCAACAAACCCTGAGCTTGTTGAGTACCAGTACGCTATATAGTTTAGCGTTACATCCTGAATCGCAATCCAACCGCTGTGAATACCTACACGTTATTTCAGCCTATTTTTCACTTACCCACGCAGGACCAGCGTCGGCGTGGTCCGTAAGGTTTCCAAAGTTTGCGCTGTGGTTGTGCTTTCCAACGGTCGCGTAGTTGGCATGAGAGCCCCCAGCAGAGTAGGCGATTGGGCGCAGACCAGACTTTGGGATGGCGGCATATGTGTAAGCAGGTCCGTCGGCGTGTTGAGAGTAGTGAACGGCTTGAGGTTGACCATCCAGAAAACGTATCATGATGTTTTCCCAATCCCCAACATGATCCCCATAGACTGAGCCGTTGTATCGATTACCCCGGTTGTAGCCTATTGGACGGTGAGGTATGTTTGAGGTGGAAACTAGTGTTGCTTACTATAAAAGAATGGATAGAAAATGTCGACATATCCTGCCCCAATCAATTCACTCTGCAAGCGTCGTTTCTGAGTGTAATAGCTAGGAAAATGACGAGAGGCAGTACCTTATCAACAGCAATGATAGCAGACGGAGCATCACTTCTTTCATTGCAATTAGGTTTTCCATAGGTGCTCCGTAGCCACTCTGGTTCATCCTCAACGTTGTCGTTTCCAGTCAGATAAGTATTTTCATCGCTCCCAGCATAGTTCAAGTTAGCAACGGTAAGCGGCGAGGGGGCTGATGTGTCATTTGTGAAACCTTGGTGCTTTGCAGTGACATGCTTGAGATGAACAGCAGGATCAGAAGGCCAGAAACCTTCCTCAGACCATAGGCGCACGATTGGTGCGTAAGTTAGAGCGTATGAAGGTAGATCCCCAGACGATTGCACCTCGCGGGTATGAATATTGGCGGATGAAAAGGGCCGGAGCGCGGTCACAATGATGCCGTACAGATAATGCATGCAATGAGTAAGTTATTACGGAGAAGTGACCGTTGCCCGAGCTGGTTATCTTGGTAGAGGTGGGTCGAACGAGTGGAGAACGGCTCAACTTCGAAATGAGCAAGGGTGCTGTATAGTCATCAACATGCCATAACAAGAAACGTCATGGATATATAAACTCAAAATCTGCGTCGATCCTTGCATCGCGACTACAACTCCAGCACCGATTTGTATGTTTCTATTACTCTTTTGGCTCCAATGTTTAATCCTTAACTGAACGATATTGCATATAGTATACTACCGACATGGCTCGATCGGCAGAAACCTCCAGTTTCAAGGTGATCAATTTGGCCGCTCTTGAACTACTAAACCCTTATTCTATCATGTAGTTTAACCATACTATGATCCGGGTTAAAGACCCCAAGGCCTCTATCAAGTTCTATTCGGAGGTCCTTGGCATGGAAGTGATCTCGACCAGCGAAAACTCTGACTTCACCCTTTACTTCCTTGCATACGATCATTCCGATGGAAAGGCAACAGCTGAAGAGAAAGCAGCCGATCGATTCTCGCGCGAAGGTTAGTGATATCGTACATACCGCTACCAAAAGACTTAGTCATATTATGCTTTAGGAATCCTGGAGCTCACACACAACCACGGTACCGAGAGCGATCCCAACTTCCAAGGTTACGCATCCGGCAACACCGAGCCCGGCCGGGGCTTTGGACACATCGCCATTGCTGTCGATGACGTCGAGAAGGCTTGCGAGCGATTTGAGGCCTTGAACGTCAGCTTCAAGAAACGCCCCTCTGACGGAAAGATGCGTCATATTGGTAGGTCGTGCTATCGTGATTCAATGCAGCGATTTATGATCTCGTGTTGTTTTAGCATTCATCTTGGATCCCGATGGGTAAGTACAAATGGGATCTAGCCTATCGTGGATGATTACTGATATTGTTCGTTTGTTTAAAGTTACTGGATCGAGGTAGGCACACCTGCTTGTTGCTTGATACCTGCATGCACGATGCTGATTATCTTTGTCAGATTGTTCCTTCCAACTTGAAGCTCTCGTGAATGCGTACCTCTGCTGATTAAAGGAACCTGTACTTAGCTATGATAGCAATAACAAGCGTGCTCAATAGCGCAATGAACAAATAATCCAGGTGGTTTTATAAAAATTAAAGAATCACCTGATATCGGCAAACATACTTTTACGATTCACCCAAGGCTAGTAAGTACAGAAACATAGAACAGCCAATTCGAGCCAATTCGGTCCGTTTTCCCAAGATGAGTTAAGCATTTCCCCCAGTAGCCGTGGCGCCATGCTCAGCATCAACGCCACCCTGTCCTTCGAAAGTCTCTACGGCGCTTGGCGCACCTCCAACCTCTGGAGGTACACCACCCAAATATTCGGCCATACTAACGTTGGCCTCTTGTGCGCTTTCCACTGGTATACTTTCCAATGGTACACCTTCCACCGGTATACCTTCGCCTGGACCACGACCAGTATCCCAGCTCTCCGCCTCTTTCACAGCCGCCTTTCGCACCTTCTCCAACACGCTCTCATTCCAACCACCACGTTCTTTATCGATCCATTTATGCACCGTTCCCCGATCGAGCGTCTTGAATATGTCTTCACCTCCCGGAGCAAGTTTCGCTAAACGCACGATTTCATGGGCAGAGCTGAAATTAGCACGGAGCCCAGCAGCGTTGATGGTGCTCCATCGCGTTGGGTGGAACCAGTTTGTGCGAACTGCGCGTTGACGAGATGCTGTAGCAGGGGTAGCGGGCGCAGCGGGTGCGGTGGTATTGGATGGAATAGCACCAGTGATGAATGGGGGAGGCGCGTCAATCGGAATTGCCTCTGGCTGAGTTGGGGTTGATTCTGGCGGAGGCAGTGGAGGGAGCATACTGCCTGACGCTTCGACTGGGACGATGAACATTGGCTGAGCATAAGGCATTGGCCCTTGAATGTGGGGTGTATTGCGATGAGTATAGGTTGCAGGAATGGGAGAGGACATAGGTTGCTCTAGGATCTGCAATTGAAACGTGATCAGTATAGGTCACGAGATTTAGCGCTGTGGCAAATCACCTCTCCGTTCTTGCCAGACCTAATTTTCTTCAGCGTGACTGCATCGCGTACTCCGTCCTTGGCCTCAGCCAGCTTCTTCCGCAGCCGGTATGCTTGAACTCGCAATCGCCCGCGTTCGCGCTCCCGGACCTCGGCCTCTGTGTCCTTCGAACTACCAGCCCTGCGTGGAGTAGAAGGACCTGGGCCATTATCGGGATCACCCTACGACAAGAAGTCAGTAGCAGTTTAATAAATAGTTGAAATGCGCAGACAAGGTAGGATGCATCGACACCAAGGGCGCTTGTTTGGTCATAATCCAATCCAGCACTCACTGGAGCCTCGGCAGCTGGGAACTTGATCTTCTTCAACGTATCCTTGTCTCTCCTCCCAGCTTCCGCATCCGCCAACTTTCGCTTCATCCTAAAGCGCTGGACACGCAACCGACCCCGTTCGCGGTCCTGCGCGGTCCGCTCAGCCTTGGCCGCGTTGATGATGGCCTCGGATCCCTGTGGCTCGCTTACAATGGGCGGCGGGGGAGCATGTGGTAATTGATGTGGTTGCTGAAGCATTGGGTCGAGTGAAACGTTACTTGTACCGGGTGGCTCGGGTAACGGGGGTGGTGGCGGCATTGGCGGGCCCGAGAGTTGTGGGTAATACTCGTGTTGAGGCGTATGAGGAGGTTGGTCAGGAGGGCCAGTCGCAAAGTACTGGGGGGCGTTCATCTCGCTAGAAATGCATTGTATCGGATTAAACGTAATGCCAGATAGTGATTAGTACAAGAGTAACGACTTGGCTGAAGGGCAAGTCAACATACAAGGACGGCGGCTGCATAGGGGGCATGAGGTCTGATTGCTCCATCTCGAGACCGTGCAGAGAGAAAGGAGCGGTTCGATTTGGTATGCCGTATTTTGTGAGATACAATTACTTGTCTCAGCAGTCGTTACAACTATGGTGGTGAACGCTGGCGGTGACAGTGATGGAACCTCGTGAAATTTGAAACGTGGCAATTCTGTAAGCATAAACATTGCATCTTGTAACATTACATTTCAGTAACACTTGTAACAACTCAAAACCCAAAGGCGCCCATATCGAAATCCGGGACTTGTACCTCCTTCTTGGCTGCTTGCATTAAGCTTCCGAGTCCAGTTTTCTTGGGTAGTTCGACCTTGTTTATATCTAGTTGTTCTGGCTTCGTTTCTCTCGGTGCTTCAGGCGGTACTGGAGACGGCGTCGGAACTTCAGGAACCGGTGACACAGCTCGGGGAGTGGAGGGCAGCGCAGATATTTCCATGTCCATAATGATGCTCTGCCGCCGTGAATGCAGACGTCCAGGGCGGGGAGCCTGGATGTCTGCCCTTCGGGATAGCGTGGGTGATGAAGGTACTTGGTCCGACGCATTCGAAACGTTCGAGTTTCGACGTATAGCCCCCTGTGTTGGGAGAACGGGTCGGTCGAACGACCAGGATGTGGTGAGGGAAAGCGCAAGTGGATGGCAGCCTATTTGGCTTTGGATATTAGCTCTTGAAATATTCATACTGGAGGTACATACCCATTCGACAAAACACTCGCGCCATCTGCAAGACAAAGTTGAACTCAGTACGACCAGAGATTTCAGCGAGCCCCTTGACGGTTTGAAGTGATTTCGACTTGAGTTGAGCAAACAGTAGTGCAAGACTAGGGTCGTCATAATGCGGATCGCCAATAACCCCAATGGTGAATGTATCCTGCAACGACGTAGCGAATTGCTCTAGTGGCGTCTGAAAAAAGGTCAGCAGATATTAATCTCATTGGATAATGTGCATACCAAAAGGATCCGAACAGATAAATCCCTACGACCCAACATCCAAAAGGCCCAACTCCCCAACCAGCGGTTTCCCGACTGAAACGCGGTTGGCACAACCGTCTTGGAGAGAATTCCACGAAGGACAGGCCCGTTGTCGCCTTCAACGACTCTTGCCAGTGCGATCGCCAACTGGAAATCGTTCAACTGTTTCAAACAGACGTTGGTGGCATCCTGGAGGCTTCCACCGAGCATGAAAAAGGCTGCAGCAAACTCTGCATGCGATGGATCGTCAGAACTCCTCTTTACGAACCAATCTTTACAGATCACTCACCAAACCGCTGTTTACTTAAAAGCGCAAAAGCATTCTTGAGAGCTGCAGTCCGCCAACGCGGCTCCGTGAAATCGTTGGATAAGAACTTGATCATCAATGCGTGGTCCTTGTGCCACACAGCTTGCCGCCACAGCCCATGTACCAGTTTGACCTTGCCGAGTGCGAAGTAGAACAGAGAACACGAAACTGGGTCTCGTTCTCCCACCATATATTGGTTCCGAGCAAGTACCTCCATTTGATTTCTCTACATCCAGAATAAGTCGTGGGTAATAATTGAATAAAAGGTAGATACGCACCAAATCTTCGGAGGACCGAGTCCAAAGGAACACCCCCAAGGCTCTAGCGTCTGCCCATGTCATCCTTCCCCCGCAGGCTTCAGTAGACGCTCCTAACATGATCTGTTGGCTTTCGCTATGGAACGCCCAGACAATGTCGCGGTATCGGAGTCGGTCTCGCTTTCCAGTCCGAGCGCTAAGCTCAAGATGATTCTTGGACGATTCCAGCCGCTTGTTCAGAGTATAAAATGACCGAATTGAGATTAGATATCGTAGGCCGTTCGCGTCGAGAGACCGCCTTTGCTCGTCGATCTGAGTCAATAGTTTAGTCAAGTGAGACTACTGTAGGAAGCGAATAAGCATACCTCGAGCGTTGTCTGAATCATGACAATGAGATGCGCTTGTTCTGTTTCCGAAAGGTGAGGAAGCTGTTGTTGTTCAAGCTTCTTCAACAGTCGCTCCACTAATCTCCGAGAGAATGTGTTTGGGTCGTCGCTGGAATGAAGAGTAAGCATACAGGAATACGAAAAATACTAATACTAACTCGTCGGCCGTATTGGACCAGGTAAGCGCAGAGTCCTGGTCAATAATCTTAGATCAACGCACCTGCTATGAAGGCAGAGGCACTCACGTAGGCTGACGGGCCGCTCATGAACTCCCAAGGAGATACCCGCGTGAAGTACAGGGAGTCGCTCCCAGCGTTTTCAGTAGCGTCAAAGCTAGCTGCCAGCCGTACTATGATCTCTTTCACAAGCTCAATCTTCCCTGCAAAACCCGGAAAACATAAGCACAACTCACAAAGCCAACAGTATGCTATGCGTACCCCAAAGCAAGCATTGCAATAGCATTTGAGGGTGATGATCCTCCAACGGCCCATTCTGAGACGCAACTACCTCAAACAGGTTCTTAGTTTTCTCCTCTCCTTTACTCTCCTGGGCAGACGTTGGCTCTTCTGAACCGTCATAGAGGAACATCTGGTGCCCGGCACCAACGAGCAACACCCCGCCAGATAGCCAGACCGAGTCTGTAATAGGGTAGGGTGTCAAACTAGAGTGTTTGGTGAGTTGCCATTTCGTTTCAACAGCGGTATTGAATGTACGCACTGAGCTAGTTCTATTTTCCCAACTTCCGCCCATGAGGTTTCATCATCAAAGTATGTGAGGCGTTGCCGGCATACAAGAATGACATGATGTGCAAATCCGATTGCAAGAATGGACTGGGATTGTGGGGCGACAGTTGATGTCCAGTCAAGATCCAGAATTGGTTCGCTGTTTAATCAGGTAACAATGAGTCAAAAGAACTACCGAAATCCCTGACATGCTTACTCGAACACGCGTGTATACTCCAATCCAGATGAGAACTCAGACTCTTTATGATCCCATATTGTTAACTTTTCTTGGTTGCCTCCAATATCGATGACTATTGACATAGAGAGCATTTCAGACAAACGGCCAAAATATAAATACTTCAAACTCACCCAACGCAGACTTTTTCGCAGTGCTACATTTCGCCAACTTGATGCCAGTACTCTGAGTGTGAACTCGACCAGTCGTGCTCCACTGACCGTCGTCCGATATCGTCCAGAACGCTAAAACCCCGGTTTTTGATATGCTGAGCAAAGAGACGTGCATTTCTTGAGAATCTTCGGCAGCAAATGACCATCCCATAGGATCCACCGGGAGTATCATAGTCGGGACATCGCCTGGGGTAGGCGCGGGAAATGGAGTTGGTCCTAAGGAATTCAACCTCAAACCTGAATCTTGAGATGGTAGGATGCAATGGATTTGAGTGACTGAAAAGTCGGTGGCCACGGCCAAAAGAGACGCCCGAGTACTGGTGTAGCTCAGCATAACCAAAGAATCGATATCCTGTATTTCCAATGCTTGGGAAGTGTCGCTCGGAAGATGATAAACCGTCAGCTGTCTAGTAGCCTTAATGTAGGCAGCAACAGCATAGCCTGAGAACAGTGGTAAGCGAATCAAAGTGAGGACGTAGGGCTATGCATACCGCCGTTAAATATGACTGAAATATCTCCCGCTGGCCATCGCCCGATTCGCACAATACCATTGCTAGGGTGTCGTTTCCAAACTTCTCCTCCTCCCTCTTTATAACCAACTCCAACGGCCATGCCTGACGCAGTGCGCACAAACCCTTCGATTGGTTTTAAACTCCCTCGTCCTGCTTGACCAACAGAAGTTTGACGTGCTCCACCCGTTTGAGCATCGAAAAAGGGAACGGGAGATACGGAATAGGCTTGCAACTTTGGCCCCGTTAGTATGAAGGTGTTGGATGACGAAGATTCATGGTGGAAGGATAGCTGCTGAGCGATATTGGGCAGGGTCTGGGAGGGAGAATGAAGTGTCGCAAACTGGTGCAGCAGGGTTGGTGGACGACGATCTAGGTTCTGGTCATCTAAATGAGTGATCCGGCAGTTCAAGCAGGAAAAAGAGCGAAGTACATACCGTGATTGCCCGGACAACCACAGTTCCGTCACTGGAGACTAGAGCAAACAGGTCCCAGCCCTCGTCAACGATATGTTTCAAGCGACTACGTCGCGCTTCTTCCTCCTCAACTTCCTCCGGAGTTCCGTCCAAGGGGCGCTCAAAATCTTTGTTCAACGCTGCAGCTACGGCATCTCGGTCTAACCAGCATATCCTAGACGCAGATTCCAAACCACGAGATATGCCAAAAGAGTGCAAATCGAGAGACGCGTGAAGCTGAAGGTGGTCCGGAGAATCCAAGACTGGCATAAAAATTCGAACGGTCGAGTCCACCGTAACAGTGTATAAGATTGTGTCTGTCCTAGATGTTACGCCTGCTTCAGTGAGCATACACATAAGACGTTCGTGTGTTAGATACTTACCGGTTGGATGAGGTTGAACCACGCCAAGCAATGTTTATAACCTGACACGGGTGCTTTATCGTTTGAAGTTTCCTCCGGTTCTCGAGAGAATAGACGTATACATGATGCTTGCCCTAAAAGAAGTAAGTACGTAGATCGTAGTAGACTCAAATTACCACCAACCTGTTGGATGCATCCTAGTCTCATTAGCCCTGGTGAAATCTCGAGCTTTGAACAATCGGGTAACCTGAATCTATGATTAGCTGGTTTCATAAGGGTGGAGTAACTTGGCATCTTACTTGAACTTGCAAGTAAGATGCCATTTGGGTAAGTCTTGCTCAATGTCAAGGGTGTATACCGTGACTTCGTCGTGTCCTGCCACAGCCAGCAGACCTAAATTCAAAGTTGCGTGTAGTAGACGCTTCTAGTTATGAGAAATTCGCTTGCCTTTGCGTGATGTCATATATCGGACATGAGATTGATTTGAGAGCACAGAATGAACTCGGAGAATGTTTCGACCACGAAAGGAAGACGACCGGACCCAAACCCCAATTCTTGTTCCTAAGGCTCCAAAAAGCTCATATCATAGAACACCCATTAGTGCAACTATCACGCACGGACGCGCGCACTCACAAGATTCAAGTCTAGGTCGCTAGCTATGCATGCTACATGCGCAGCTTCTTCTTGGCTGTAGGGTACAGCGTCCGCAATGGGGATTGCTTGTATAAATTGTAGGGACTTGGCCTCCAGTATGTTGATTACATCAAATGACGGATATGCCTTCGACACGGATCGCATCATAACTTATTATACTAGTAAATATTGACTCACCAGAGCTAGTCGTTCATCACGGGGGAGAGCCAAAAGTACGGCCCCAGGGGGGGAATTATACTGCCCCGAAAGTGAATGACGCAGCCTCGGCATCCAGCCAACCAACGTATCGGGATCAGGTTTTCCAAAGCGTTCGATTATATATTTCGGGTAGCAGCAGCAGCTCAGGATATATAATTTCGAATGTACGAATTAGAGCTTTACAGTAGGAAGAATCTCTAGAATATGGTATCCCGCCAAGAACGAAGGACCTAGTTATTAGCGCCGGTAATGGTCACGTGATTCGTAGCTCAAAGTAGACGCCTCGCTAGGCGCAGTCTCAAGCAACAACACACAATTTACACTATGCCTAGCTTGATGGAATTGGAGCATCTAGGTGTCATCCGACATGAATGTACCAGCTCCTATCCATGGATAGCTGGTGGAAAGCGCTCGTACACACAATCCTCCTCGGGCATTGTGTTCTCTGTGGCACTGCACACCCACTTGCTGTTCACTCATAACCGCATCCATGGCCTCGCACTTGTCAGGTTGCCCGCTCCTGACGCGGACAGCTACGAAGGAAGGGTAGACCCCGCCTTGAATTTTACTCAGCTACTCAGTTTTTATGAGCTGAAAGCATGGATCCTTGTAGCGATAAAGCCACGTCTTCAATACAAGTTAAAGTGCTCGACTAGACAAAATTGAACCAGGGCCTCCCCCTCTACTATACACTTTGGTATTCAATGCCCGAGTTTGTACCTCTTGCGGCGATTAGATATATTCAAGCGTTGGTTCTACCAGTGACCTGCACGAAGCCCTACTACACCACCGTATAACTGCACGGGACTTTGAGCCCTATGGGAACTATGCGATGGGAACCACAATTGGATGACTTAATTGAAGCAAGGACTGTCTCGTGCTCTGTAGTCAGCATCACAGGTGTCGGAGAAAGATTACTGCGCTTCCCGTTCAAGCTGTTTTTCGAGATGCCACTTAGCTCTATGAACCGAGCGAGTGCAGCTCCCACGAATGAATGCGTATGCGCCACGGCTCCTGAAATACGCCACTCCTGGAGAGGAAACATTGTAGTTCTTCGCTTCAATGGCCCGAGGAGAGAGGCGTACAGAGACATGAAGGCATCTGGCTGGTGGTCGATTTTGTACTTTCTGCAGTGTTACAGCGCCACTACGTAAAGATGGACTTGTAGTTATCATGCTGTATTTAATTGTATATGTGTGTAAGGCAATCAGTGGCTTTGAGAGTGATCTTGTAACAGAGCAAGCCGTTCTCAGTTGCATGTGTGTAATAATGGTGCAGCAGTCTATTTATTGGGTACAATGATAAAATAAATCAGCTGAAATCTCGACCTTGTATATCTCAGCGACTGGATCAAGTCTCTCACCAGCTCAATGGGTCCGCGCATGCATGACTTTAGTCAATGTATGCGCCCCCTGAAATTATGCACCTCTAGTGATTTATAGCCTAACCGCTTACCCGCAACCCAACAATTTAATAGATTATTTTATTTTATTTTACGAAGCATTTAAATAAGAAGCTTAGTGGTCGTGGGAGGCTCGTAGTTGGACACAATCTAAACCATCTGCTCCGCAACCGACCTTAACGCCCAGGAGGGCCAAGTACCGCATCACCATATGTTATATTCGCAAGATTGAGTCTCGAGAAAAGAATCGAACGCTATAATAGACGACATATATTGACACAGGATAAAGTAGACAAATGTAAAGTGATTCAATAGAAGTGAGCGGGAATTTTGGAGAATACAGTACTATGATACGCTATAATTCGGGCGCCGATACCAGCCAATAGAAGTTGAGATAATGTAAGAAGCATCAGAGAAACAACTTAGGCTCCCGCTATTGGTATTAAGAATCACGTAGCTTTAGAGCATCCGTTTCCCGTGAGGAAACAATGATTTCGTTTAGCGCATCAGAAATAATTCGGTTCCTTTATAGTGTTCTGAAAGGACGAGATCGGTCCAGGTAACTTGTTGGATATTTGGCCATAATAAAAGCAGATGCCTGCAAAGATATGATAATAAAATTAGAAATAGAAAGCGCTAGCAGTAAAACTTAGGCGTACCGCGCAAGCAAAGATAAACTGACGTCCACATCCACTTCGGTACTGCTCTCCAATGTATGGAAAGCAAGCGATTTGCAGGCCGGTATTTCTGACTTGACCTCGAGGGATTCGAACGACAAGCCGATAATGAGATGTTCAAGCTTAGGTAGCCTAGCAAAGTAATGCAGCTCGTCCAGAGAGAACACCAGATCGGGTATCTTTAACTTGGTAACCATTGGCCAAGCAAGCGCCATCTGGCTGAGCACCAGTTCCTCTATCATTGCCACGCACTTGAGGACCACTGTCTGAAGTGGAAGCGCAGCTAGAGGCTGGAGCGGAGCAATGTTGTCTATCCTGAGCTCCTCCTCGCCGCCAAAGTCGATACTCAGACTTGTGAGGACTGGGCTAGCCTTGCATACGAGAGAAATAAGGTCGGTCAACCACATAGTGTAATTTTCTTGCCCGGAGTAATCATCGAAAGATATCTCGAGCAACGTGAGACCTGAAAAGAGCTCCAAATCCCATATTTTCTGAAACTGCTGCCAGTTTGCATTGTGTAGAGCAAAGCGTCGAAGAGAAGGAGGCGACGTCAGGCGAACAAAGGCGACAGGATCCCCCGCATTGTGTACCTGTAGAGACTCAAGTGCGGACATACTGTTGAGCACTTTGAAGTGTTCGGGTGTAAAAATAGCCGTTGTGCAAATAAGCTCACGCAGTTGTAGAGAAGGCAGGGTGCCATAGAACGAAGGACCCCAGAACTCGAGGATAGCATGCCCATTCTTTTCTGTCTCAAGCGACGGAGAACTTGGGGGGAAAAGCGCAAGGTGCTGCACATTCGGACTGTTTGATGTGATGTGCTGGAGTAACGACACAGCTGCCATATGTGTGATAGGAGGCGGATCGTCGTGCAAGTCCGGCTCGACGTGAATTACGCTCAGTGAAGGCGAAAGAAAAGACCGAATCCAAAGACACTGGTCGTGCGTCGTCGGAGCGGATACACTTGTTAGACGGAGCTCCAATAGATTAGGCAAAATGGATCGTTGCATCGCCAGCGCCGATAAATTCTGCCAACCTTTGAGGAGATAATCCTTCGCACTGGACGGGTAGATTTCCAGATGCTTGACAAACGGCGCATAGCAGTCAAATCGTTCCAGGTCTGCATCACCTATACGAGGTATAAACTAGAAAGCTCGGTTGAGTATGGGGAAAGAGTACAGCACGCCAAAGAAAGGCCTACAATTGTGTAGTTCTGTCTAAGGTATGATGGTTCCGCCGCTCTACGAGATACTGTAGCGCCAGGGAGAATTTTCAGAATCCTGTGAACACCATTGACTCGTTCCCACACGAAAGGCACGGCTATGTTGAAAAACGACCGAGAGACTCGTGCAAGGCGCGCGCGCTGAGAGATGGAAGAGTACTTGCATATAAATCTAACAAGCTCTGGAACTTCGAAGATTCTGTGCAGTCTAGGTTCGGAAGAAGGCATAGTTTCACAGTTCAAGGTCCCTGCAGATATTTACGACGATTGTACCCGGTGCGGTCGGCGTGGTCAGCTCAAAGCCAAGCACGATTTGAAAATGGAATGAAAGCGTTCCTCTTAGATTACATAATCTTAGATCACCCACGCACTACTGTGTTGGTGGCCACAACGAACAAGAATCTTGGCAGCGAAAGGTAAAGTTTTGTGAGGGATTTAAGTTGAATGCCTATTGCAAAAGTGAGCTGTGTGTGCGGAAAGGCGTGCGACTTCTCCCAACATACCTTTATTGCTGTTTATTTTCTCCGAGGCTTCACTTATTCTCTGTCTCGTATGTGAGGTGTGCGTAGTTGTTGACAATTTGGAATAAAACTCCAAGTACAAATGTTAAGCTCCCCAAGATGAATGTGCATCTTCGTCAATATTAGCTCCCGGAATCACTTAGCTCAATAGAAGCCTGGCTCACACAGGATCCAAGGACGGGCCTCGTTTGTGTGTCATTAGGTCAAAGGCATTTTGTATGCGCAGTATCCATCTACACCAACTTATACAATTGGTTCCACATATGGCCCATATTATTAGCAGACGGTTGTAGTGTTTTATTAATGGCCTTCTGCGCTTCCCCCATCATGAACCGGACGGTCGGGTGGGCAATTGTCCTCACAGTTATCTCCGCCAGTAGATTCGTTAATATCGTCGTCCTCACTAGGATAGGAGCAATACTTCAAGTCCCCATATGGTTCAAATCTCTCTAGCATACCCCTCAGCTCTCGCCTTGTGCTTATGGGAATCTTGTCCCAACGATAAGAGTTGGCCTCAACCACCTTCAAAGGTCGACCCTGCTCGGCCCTTTGGCGTACCATAGTTATTAATTCCTTTGGGACGTGATAAACTCGGAGATGCTCTAGCTGCGGGCAAGTTGTGCTGTTGTTCAGAACCCTGACCAGATGCTCGTCTGAATCCAGCCGCAGCTTCCAGTCCAGCCTCGTAATGCTCTGAAAAGCCTTCAGCACACCACTGAGCGTCTCGTACGAGTCTGGCGTGCGGTCGATGATGAGATGCTTTAGTGTTGGGTAGATTGAAGCCCCCTCGACGTGTTTACTCAATCCTGAATGATTGTCGATCAGTCGTTCGCCTCTTCGCCCGAACGTAAGGTAGAATAGGATAGCGTCTGAGTCTTCAATAGAACCCATATTCAAGGAGAACATCTCAACGTTTGGGGCATCGACCATCTTGAGAATGCTTAGCCCCCAAGATACAGAATCCCACTGATGATGAGTGAACTGGCGGAGGTGAGGCATGTAGACCCTGATAGTTTCTGGCGGTTGATACTGAAAGTCTAGGTTTTCAATATCCCACGAATATAGACTGAGTATTTCAAGACGAGGACTGTGTATGAAGAGTTCTCGTAGGCCGACAAGATGTGGCATACAGTTGACTTTGGTTATGTGCAGAACAGTTAGGTTGCATACTGGTGGTATTGGCCCACGTTGGAAAAGGAAGCTAGGTGGAATACCAGCTAATTGGATAGAGTGAAGTAAAGGGGGTTGAGTTTTGAACATCACCGACTCGGATGAAGCTTGTCCAGAGAGCACCTCGGCCACTAGATCATCACCATCTAGCTTCCGCTCTTCCATGATGAGTACCAAAGTGCAGAGGTTGTCTAGGCAAGTGTTGTACACAAAGTCCATTACTGCTAGTATCGCTTCGGGGCTGTCTGAGCAGACGGTCAAGGTTTCCCAGCGAGAGGTAACGCCGCCGTGGGCTACAATGAACTCGAGAGCGTCACGAGCGCGTTTTGGGCACTCTTCGTAACTAGAAATATTATGCATAAAATACCCATCCATGTTGATGTTTATGTTGATAGGAGCGCTGTCACCAGAGCGGGCCAGGAGCATCGCACTCCTCTCGTATGGGATCGGATCCGATAGGGTTATATATGTCCACAACTGCTTCACTTGGTAAGTCAATCT